>PVJO010000191.1:211540-291253 GCA_004026905.1 Hystrix cristata
TGGGGATCGAACTCTGGTCCTTGTGCTTTTAAGGCAAGCACTTTAACCACTGAGCTAAATCCCCAGCCCCCATGCGCAGTTTTAAAACAGCCCATTTCTGTGATAAATGGCCTTAATCCAGGAAGCCCTCGTGACCTAAGCACCTCTTCTTGGCTCCATCTTGTAATGTAGTTAAATGGGCAGTTAAATTCCAACGTAAGTTTTGGAGGAGACATTCAACCCTTAGCAAATATTTGAGAAGATACATTCAAAAATACAGTAAATTTTATTTATAATCCAATAACAAATGCATTTTAATGAATGGCTTATTATTGTTTTCCTTTTAGTTAATTTTAGAGGATATATCTAGTATTATAATCATAGAAATCTCATTGGAAGGCTTTTGGCAGTTTTTTTGTTGTAAATTTCAAAATTATCTTTTTTCTTTTTTGAATAAGACTTGTTTTGTTTTGTTTTACAATGTTGGGGATTGATCCTAGGTCCTTACATATGCTTGGCAAGTGCTGTACCTAAGAACTGTATCCCTAGCCCTTTTTAATTTTATTTTGAGACGAGGTCTTGCTAACTTGCCCTGCATGCTATCCTCCTGTCTCAGTCCCTGCCATAGCTAGAATTTAGAATCTGCAATACTGACACATCATTGTACTTTTTATATAAACACACTATTAATATGTGGTATACACTTGAAGTTTTATGGGGTTAAGAAAGACATGTTGTGCCTGTTAATATGAGACATGGAGAGATCAAAAGGAGCAAACTGTAATGATTAAACCTCACAATAGGAGAGAAGACCAAAAAGGCCTGGGGATTACTAAAGGCAGGTAGATTAAGTCACCACTTGGTTATCAGTTTTATTTTCACCCTGTAACCCTAAAATAATTTTTCAGTTACTCTGATGAACTCAAATGTCTAGAAGTCTTGAAGAAACACTAACTGAGTTTTAACCAAGGTTAGTCCTTGGTAGATCGCATTATCAAAAGCATTTCCTAGAAGGTATACATTGTTTCTGGTAGCAGTTAGAAAAGCAATACCACTTCCTCTGCATTTCAGATAGTTTATGGCTAAAGCAGAGATTTCGAATGGTCTGTATTACGTTTTTGATGTATTGAGAATTAAAAATTTAAGATGAAATGATCCTATATTTATACATGTCCCATAAATTTAAAATTGTTGGATTTTAAAAATTTGTATGGCTGCTTGATATTTAGCAACTTATATTTATGTAAAATTGGCCCAATTCTCCTTCTGTTATGGTTCTTAACTGAAAAGTGGTGCTTAGTGAAAACAAATGCAAATCTTGTTGCAACTGAGTAAGTTATCTGATCACAATACAAGAGAAGAAATAAGATGATAGGGTATTTGAAATTTTCTGTTAGAGGGGTTGGAATTTCTGTTCTACTTAATAAATGGATTTTTCATAGCTACTGCCCATTATGTCTTTAGAATGTAATTTTCTATTCTTTCCAGATTTGGTTTCTTTCTTGCAGTTGTTACTAATGTATCAGTTTATAAGATAGCCTTTTTCCACAGTTAAACAATCTTAATTGGGAATCTGAGAATGCTTTGAAAATCATTGTGCTCTGAAAGTTTAAGGCTTTTCTAGCCTATCTGTCTAGAATTGTAGACACTTTTGAATCCCATTATTGAAATAATCATGCCCTTGATAATATGTATTATTTTAACTGGTAATATTACAAATGACTCTTAGTTCTTATTGTTAGAAGTTAAAATGATCTTCCATAATTAATTTAGGATCTTACTAGCCCAGATTTTTTTTTTTTAATGATGAAATTGCAGTATTCATTTTAGGCACTTTGTAGAACTGTGATTAAATGATCTTGAATTCTCATAAACCGTCCTTTAAAAAAACCATTAAATACTTGGTTTGCTTTGTATGATTTTTTGAAATATCCTAGTGCAAGTAACATTACTATTACTTAAGTTATTTTTCATTAAAACCTACTGAAAATGTATTTTTAAGAATTATTCTTTCCAAATCCCCTATATAGTTTACTTTCTTCATGTGGATTTGTTTATATGTGCATGTGTGCATGTACCGATGCATGTTTATGTCTGTGTATGAATAAAATATTCTTAGCCTTTTCTCTATATTGCATGTTTTCTTTAAAATTTTAATCATAATGTAAATGTTGGATATAACATTTCTTTCAAGACATTGCTACAGTGGTAAGCAGATCTGTTTAGTTATAGGCTTATCAGTAACCTTTACACATAATGTGATATTGTCTGAATGTCTTATTTTGTTCAGCTTTCCTTGGCACTGATGAAGCCTAAGGCTGCTGTTTCTTTGAGTTACTGATAATTTTTTATCTGATTAACTGACACATTTAGTTGAAATCAGACACAGCCCTTAGGCTGGGCATGGATTTAATTTAAAAAGTATCAAAGGTTTGCTCTGTGTGCTATTTAATCATCATGTTTATCAGGCAAAGAAAAATTACAGGAAGGACCATAGGGAAAGGGTTATCTTAAGGAGCAGTAGCTGGGGAAATTGATAATGGCTACAAGGTAATTTACTGCTAACTTTTACATTCACTATTATAACATTTCCCACTAATAATTACAGTGCATGTAATATACTAATTAAATTGAAAGCATTATCACTAATTTTCTTTTTGTTGAACCCTAAGATGGCTGGATAAGGAGTGAGAATGTGAAATTGAAGAAAGCGCATATAGTCATACCAATTTAAACAATTGATTAGTTGGCCAGTTAAAACATTTTAGAAATGGAAAACGAATTCACTTTGAATGTTTAGAAGAATTCATTCCAGACTGATAGGAAATGAAATTCCTAAATGAATGAAGTCACTATATATAGTAGGTTTTTAAAATATTGTAGTGGTCTGACCTGTAACAGTAATACATCTACCAGGAGCCAATGCATCACTTCTATCCATGTGTATAATGACACCACTCTAATGAATGAATATTCTTGGTTGATGGAGTACACTGATAACTATGGGACTTTGCAGCATCCGTATTTGTTATATAGCTCTTAGCATTTTGTAATATAAGTCATTTTCTATTTGGAAAAGTACTTCATGCTATGTAACAAAAGCATAGTAACACCAAGTTAATATTTAAGAGAAAACCCACCCCTTCAGTGATTCTCTAACAAAACAACTGCAAAAATATCTAAAAAGGATTTATTTGAAGTCTTATATAATTCAGACAACAAATGTTATGTTTTGATAGTTATTGTATGATTATACATTTTAATCTAGCAATATGCCTCTAGTGTTTTTCCTCCTTCTATTAATGATATGTATAGGATTTAATAAAAAGTAAAATAATCATTTCAGCTTATATGAAAAATAAACCCCATAATTAAGAAGTCTTATCTCTGTAGATATAATAAAGTTATTATACCGCTGCTAAATGTCTTTTGCCACAGTTCAGAAATGTATTTGCTTTTGTTTTTGAAAGTCTCGTGTTGCGTTCGTTTTTTAAAGTAAAATGTTTGGAGAAAAAAAATGCTCAGTATCAAAGTAACAGACATTAGGAGAACTTTAAATCTCCTCTTTACCAGTGAAGAAACTGAGATCAGAAATGTTAGAAATCTTGGCTAATGTTCCACAGCTAGTCATTATCAAAAACATCTATCCAGTAAGATGCTATTTCTATTATGAAAACTGAGTTAGGAATATTTCTTTTATATGCAATCTAAAGATTTTCACAATTTAAAGTACCTATAATTTTTGAGGCTTTTAATTAAAAACTAGTAAGCATTCTCTTTCCAAAATCTTTTCATTTCTTCTGTACTTTGTAGTCACTTACAGCAGTGTCTTGATGTTTTGTTCCATAATATTTTCCTCTTTTCATTTACTGTTTTGTATTATCCTCTATTCATGTATCTTTTATCCAGCTACATATAAGCTTCTTGTGGACAGAGACTATGACTTATATTGTTTTTTCATACTCTTCTTAGTTTAATTTTTGTTTATATGTTTACTCTTGGTTTTGCTGTGCCATACATACTTGTCTCTTTTCTTGCCTACCTTTTTTTATCCAGTCTTTTCTATATTAATTTCTGGTGCTTTATGACTAGAAAATAATGGCATTAAAATGTTAACATAAAACAACTGGCAAAATACAAAATGCTTCAAAGCAGTATCAGAATTCCCTGAATCAAAATCGTGCAAATGCAGCACACTTACATGCTTTTCTGTAATTGACCGTGTAATCCTAAGGGACTGACCAAAGAAATACATAATTGAACTCATCCACTGTGTTCACAGTAGCATTATAGTCTCTTTTTAATTGTCACTGGATGGTTGATTGATCATCTTTGTCAATGCCTCATCATGAAAAATATTAACAAGTTTGGAATACTGGCTCTGATTAGGATCTCTAATTTTATGATTCTGGGTCTTGATTTCAGAGACTTTGATATCTGTAGCTTCCAAAACCATTTCTGATCCTCGGGTTTATTTCTACACCTGCACTACACCTAGTATGTGATCCTGACACTAGAAAAATCACATCAGAAATCTCTTGGTCCCTTAATATTTGGGAAAAGACCTATAAAAGCCCATCTTCATGTTTTGTTTAACTCTTATTCTCCATCTTCTCTTTTTAATATAATATTTAATGTTTGGCAGCTGGAATGAGGATAACTGTATATTTAGACTAAATGTTTTATGACCTCGCCATTGTAGTGCTCCATTATTCATTTGCAAAAGGTGAAGTCTGAAGAAAGGATCAAATCAAGAATTGGGCTAACTGTTCAAGCCTTTTCTCAGTTCTACCAAGTGTGATAGCTTACAAGTAACATGAGCAGCAGTGTTCTGACTATTCTCTTTACAAGATTTGGTTTTTTGTCTTCTAACTCTGGATATCAGAGATCTTCATTAAATCATTTTCCATATTTTCTCCTTTTCAATACAGTCATGGAGCTGATATTCATTAATTAGATAATGCTGGCTTATTGATGACTGGTAATAGACATTTTTAGAATTCTTTAATTATTTTAACTTTTACATTTCCGTAGTGCCCAAATAGTGTGGTTTGAAAGAGAAACATTGTTTGGCTAATAGTCACCACTCTGTTTCCTCATGGATAACAAAAGCATAGTAACTCCAAGTTAATATTTAAGAGAAAACCCACCCCTTCAATGATTCCCTGACAAAACAACTACAAAAATATCTAAAAAGGATTTATGTGAAGTTTTATATAATTCAGACAATGAATGTTATGTTTTGATAGTTATTGGATCACTAAAGTGAATAACTAAAAGATGATCTATCACAAAAATTTGGCGAATAATCTGTATATTGATGTAATTTACCTAACCATGTGGAGGCTATCAGCAAATTTAACCTTTAGGGAAATCTGGAAAGCATAGTATCTGCCTCTTAATTTCACTCTTAGGACTATTAGAGAGAATGAGAGAGAGAAAGAGAGAAAGAATAATTTGAGTGTACCAAGGGCAAAAAAGAGTGAAGAATATAACTGGTCTTCAGTATTTACTTCTTCTTTGTGCAATTATGTAAGTTTATGTGACAACATTCTGCTAGAATTTTAAAACCTAGTAACACTATAATTGTAACGACACTTCAGGCAATAATATGTAGATCAGGGCTAATTGGAATCTGTCCATTGAAAATTTCTCTATCTTAAAGAGAAAGGAAAATTAACTTAGTTAGAAATCAGTTTCCTGCCAGTTTTGCTAAAGGCAAAGATTTAGAGGATTTTGCTGTTGCTGATGTTGCTATTAATTTTATTTATTTAACAAGAACTATATTCACCTGGTTCAAAATTCACAATGTTCAAAGATGTAGCTTCTCTCTCACCTATTGGATTTCTTATCTTCTCCAACCCAAGCAGTATTGTCAGTTGCTTAAGTATCCTTCTGGGAATACTTCATGTTTGCAAAAGTATACACACACATATTATGCACAGTGTTGCATCCCTTGCATTTTTCACTTAATAATGTATCCTGTAGATTGTTTCATTTCAATAAATAGTTTTCTCTAAATGTTAATGGTTGTATAATATTGCATTATGTGTATGAATTATCATTAATTTAACTGTTACTCTATTGACAAATATTTAGGTTGTTTTCAGTCATTTGATATTACTGTGACTGTCCTGGTAATTATTTTTATTGTGTGAATATATAAGTTTTTTATTTGTTTTTGTTTTCTGTGATTTTGTTTCATGGGGCTGGGAAACACTCAGGACCTCATGCATGTTATACAAGTGGTCTATCATATCTGTAAATTTTTAAGTGGAATTCTGGGTCATAGAGGATGTGTGTTTGCAATATTAATAAGTACTGCCATAATACTTGTTTGAGGCTTCTGGATAGTTGGGACATGTATTCTTGTTTGTTTGTTTGTTTTCTTTTAATCTTCTTTAACGTTCTTTGAAAGAGACAAGCTGGGTTTTAATAAAATTCATGATTTTCTTATGGAAGTAATCAAGTACTTTTTAAAGACTTGTATGGAGTGTGAAGCTCACTAGGTTTTTACATTAATTGTGTTGTTTCTTATCTAGGCTTTTGTTTACATTTCCTTTATGAAAGGAGCATATAAGAGCATGATGATATGAGACCTGATTCCTCTTCTTGATAATAATGCCTTTTATCTATTTGGTAAACGTAGATAAATTACAGCATTTGCTTTATATTTAAATCTGGTCCTATAACTTTATTTTTTGTTCAGGATTGTCACTAGGTTTCATGTAAAAATGTGAGAATTCCTGTCTGATGAATAATCTACATAGCATGTATTAAGTGCAATATATATATACATGGATTCTCTTGATATACCTGCTCTTACAAATATATTCTGTTGCTTGCAGCTAGACATCTTCCTCCTCCTACATTTTATGTGAGTATAATATAAAGTCATTTCTATCATTTTCTACATTTGTATCTAAGAGAATCAAAGGAAAAGAAAATTTCAAATAGAGATGTAACCTCCAGTTAATTTTTTATATGGTGATACCAAACTTCACCAATTATTAAGGTCAATTCATTCTAGAAAAGCTTTGCTAAATACTGTGCATCCAGAAGTTAGGGATGATGTCTGATTATGTTTCTCTACTTGGAATCTAGCAGTTATGGGAACTCAGACATTTGTTCATTTAGTTACTAAGTGGGAAAAAAAAAACTGTTGGCATTCATTTCTTGCTGATTTTTAGACATTTTACTTTGGCTAGTAGATCCTCTTTCTCTCTCTCTCTCTCTCTCTCTCTCTCTCTCTCTCTCTCTTTCTCTCTCTCTCTCTCTCTGTCTGTCTCCCTTCCCTACCTCTAGCCCTACTCCTACCCTACTCTTTTTATCTCTCTTTTACATTTTATTTTATTTTTTTAAAAAATGATGTGCAGTTAACGTTATTATACTGGCATTGGGCCTACTTGGCCTTCCCGTAGATTCTTGGCCCCTTGCAGGCATGGCATCTCCCGAAGGCTTAGCAGGCCCAGATGTCCATGCCGCCATTTACTGGCCTTCTTTTGAATTTGGCCAAGAGGAGGCACTGAAGAGATTGGAATGTGAGAGGAAGGGACGATTCCTGGGTTTTCCCTGTTTCTCTACCGGAGCGGAGTCTCTGCTGTTGCTGACTCACCACCTGCTCCAGCTAGCCTCTTTCCACTAGGTTACTTGATCCCTTTTATCTACTGTACTCCTCTATCCCTTCAGTCTAGGGATAATAACTACCTTCTGGTATTGTTGATCCACCTTACTGGGCTCTCTTTGGCTTCTATGTAATCAATTCTCTGTACCTTTCTTCCAATTCTTAGAGTGCTTGCCTCTTTCTTTCTTTTTCTTTCTTTCCTTCCTTCCTTCTCTCTTTCTTTTTGATCCATGTAGTCATCTTTCATTTGTTATTGTAGATCTGCACACATGATTGAGTTATTCTCATGTCCTCTTGGTGATTTACTATGAATCACTATTCTGAGTACCATGTGGATGCTAACAAAATGGAATTTGGGGCATACATGAAATAACATGTAAAATACTTTAAGAAATGTAGAAAGTAAGGGATATGAAAGTTTAAAGGCAAGAGATTTCTCTTCACAGGTTGTGAAGAATGAGTCGGATTGTACTAGATTGACAGTTGAGGCAGAGGATGAGTAGCAAATTCCAAATGGAAAGAAGAATAAGTGTATTCAATTGTAGATGGGTAAGTAAAAGATTTATGAAAATATAGTTAGATTAGAGAGAAAATTAATTTGACAGGCAGGGAAGTTTGAAAGGATTGATTTTAGGAAGATAAATGTTAGTTGGATTAACTAGAAGGAAAATTAGAAGTAGAGTGAGCATCTTTGAGGTTCTGAAATCGCCTCTCATGATAGAAACGCTCAGATAAAATGGAGTCTGATGTTACTTGTACATTTTGAGCATAAATGATGCCCGTGACAAAAATAGAAAAAAATGAGGAAATAAAGGAAGTTAAGGAGAAATTATGTAATATTTCCATTGCCCTTTACCATGAGCACTTTCCCATATGTTCCACTACAGCCTCCTACAACCCCATGAACTTGGTATTATCTTGTGTATTTTATAAGGAAAAGGAGCTCGTGAGGGTTAAAAGATGTCTAAAGCTTTTGTTACTGGGTACACTGTAAATTTGAACCTTTTAATTCATTTAAAATTATTTGTTCTTTTCACCATTGGTTTATCACCCTGTACTAATAAGGATAAGTTAAATTTTGGAAATATTTTTAAAGTAAAGTTAAATTTTGGGGGGCACAGTACAGTTAATGTTTATAATTAAGGATATAAATTCTTGTTTTACTTTTTTTGGAGGTCATTCATGCCTTTAAATACTATGAAGCTATAGTGTCATGAGGTTGTTATACTTGAACTGGATGATTTTTCTGTGTGTTAGAAGCAAGACTGAACTGGGAAATGACATATCATATCAGATTCTTTCCATAGTAGAGCTGCTAGCATGTTTTATAAGCTTATATATGTCATATCACTTGTTTTTGATTTAGTATAAAACATGATACATTCCCCTGATCCTACATTCTCTTCTAGAAATTGTGCCATTTCTCTTCACAACAAATCCTCTTGAAATATTATTTATATATATATTTTTTATCTCACATTCTCATATCCTATTTCAGTTTAGTTTTCATCAGGACTAATGTGTTGAAATTTTTCTTGTCAAGGTTAGTAACAGCCAACAGTAACAGTTAAATCCAGTGGATACTTTTTTGTTATTTTATTTAAATCCACAATTTTTTTCTTCCTTGGCCTTTTTATGATACTTACACAATAGACTCACCTTTCTTTTTAGAAGTTCTCTAACTGTGCTTTTGTGATATTCCTTCCTCCTAATTTTCCATCTGTCTATCTTTAATTTTCTTTTAAGACTCTTCTTTCTCTGGTCAACTTTGCAAATATTGTGGTTCTTCAGAATTTCATTCTTCACTTGCTTTTATTCTATATATTTCACGCTCACTATTTTACCTCATTTCTTATTGTGGCTTTAGCCATCCGTGTATACACAGCAATATCACCCCATTAATCTCTCTCTCTCTCTCTCTCTCTTTCTCTCTCTCTCTCTGTCTGTCTCTCTCTCTCTCTCTCTCTCTCTCTCTCTCTTTTTCTCAGTTCCATACCCAACTATTTACTGGACACCTAACATTGAGTGACCAGAAGACACATATTACTCACTGTCCAAAGTCGTAGTCATCATTTTCCTCCCTATCCTGTGTATGTCTCAGGCCTGCATTATTTCTCTTCATACTGTACTTTTCAGGGCTCTCTGAGTAGTTATTCTGCTTCTAACTTTAGACTTTTCTGATCTGGACTCCCCCATAATCTTTAAAAAATGAATCTTATTGCACAATAATGTTAATGTAATTAATGTCCCTGAATGTCACTTACAATTAATGTCACTTACAATTTTTAAAATGTTAAATTTTGTGTTGTGTAAATTTTACCACAATAATAAAACTAAATGTAATATTTCCTTTCTCCTGTCTGGGTGTAATGTAAATTTCTTTACTGTGGTATATAATCCTGGAAATGCAGTGGCTCCTTCTCCGAGGCTTTTAGTTTCATGTTCTTGCTAATCACCCTGTTTTTGCCAGCCTTGACATTTCCTCAATTCTTAACAATTTTCTTTTTCTCCATTTGCTTGCTATTTCAGTCTCTTGCCCTACAAATCAAGGTAACATATTGGTTACCATAAGTCAAGTGACTTTGCATGACTAAATTCAAACTTTGTCTCTTTAGTCTGGACCCAACTCAGATGCCTTCTTTACTGCTATAGTGGAGTAAGTGATGAGGAGATAGTAGATGCACATAGAAGGGTAGGAGGGAAATTGTCTTATTTTGAGTGAGTTGTGATCACTGAAGAGTTTTGAGTAGACTTAAAGCGTTTAGGTTAAGTACATGGAGGAAGTACTGTGAGATGTTGAAATCTCCTCTGCTTCACTGAAGCTGAATGCTCAGCTCAATGATAATTCTGAGCACGAACTTTCACCTGCATTTTAGTTCTGACTCTATTATTGAGTGAATTTGAGCTGGTTATACATAACTTGGCCTTAGTTTCCTCATCTTTAAAATGACAGTGACAAAAACTCCTTTAAAGGATTGTTGGGATGCACACATGGGATAATACACAGTGTTAGTGATAAGCACAGTGTTTTGTAGGTAATTTCTTGATAAATCCAGTGACTGAATATTGGATCAGTGTGAATAAGAGTATATCCAATGAAGATTCTTCAAGGAATTGAGTTTTACAAAATATGAGTGATATTTACATATACACTTTATTATAGTCATATTATTGCAGAAAGAATCACATAATTTTTTTCGTCATAGTACTGTTTTACTTTAGAACAGAATAATCCTGTTTATGTAAGTTTCATTTTAAAAGTTATCACAAACCAATCAAAGAATGTTTCCATAGAAGCCTAGAAAATTAATTTAAAAAGGACTTTCTGAACAGTTTAAACATGTGCGACCAAACTGAGTTGCTTAGAAGTGAATGCTTCTTGAGTGTTGCTTTTTTCTTCCTAAGAGAGTTTGAGCAATTTAATCTTTAATATATTTATTTATATTGTTAATTTTTGCTCTGCATTTCACAGAAATTCTCAGCCACCTTATCCTTTTAGCAAGAAAAATGCTTTGGGAACTTACAGAAAGAAAGCAACTATAGTTCTATATTTTCAGTTTCACAGTAGATGGTATTTTTGGTCTGGCATAACTTCACACTGTTAAAACTAAGATTGAGACTCAAAAGAAAAATAATACATAGGTTTTTTTTGTTTGTTTGTTTGTTTTTTTGTGGTGCTGGGGATCGAACTCAGGGCCTTGTGAATAATACATAGTTTTTAAGTGAAAGTAATTGACAAATTATTTTTATCTTCTACAATTTCTTTGTATTTAATTTTCAGCATTAGCACCTTTTCCCCAGTTTAATTGAGAAAGCTCACAAAGAGAGGTAATACTGCTGCAAGTTAGTGGCCTAATATTCTGTCACGAGTTCACTTTTTAATGGCAGAACTCCAAATGGTGATTATTTCCCTTATTAAGCATTTTTAATATTGATGATACTAAGAAAAACAAATACTTTTTTTAACAAATCACTTAAGCAACAACTTTAGTGAGATGCTTAAAGAGTTTACTTGGAAATTCAAAATGTCACTTTCAGAATTATTTCATATAAAAGACTAATCATTTCTTTGGTTATTTTTATTAGTTTTGACTTGTGTAATTTTACCAACTGAAGAATTGGAAGTTTAAGAAAAAAGCATGTAATACTTTACCAGCCATATAATTTCTACTTCAGTTATGCAGGCCCTAGAACATCATTGGCATTCACAAATGTTTCTTAATAATGTCATGTCGCCAGAAGTCCAAATATTGCCACTCAGAGCTATAATGCAAGTGTGCTTCTTTAATGAATGGTTCATATTAAAAGTGCTAGAATGCCTTTCAGATGAAAAACACTTTAAATTCAGATCATTTTTTTCCCCTCAACAGGCAGGAACTCATTAACAGAATAATACAGGTAGCTGAGGCATTTTTCAAGGAAAATAATATCTCTGATAAATATAAGTTGCATATCTTCTCCTCCTTAGAATAAGTAGGCCTTGTTTTCATTTGTTTAAGAAAAAAAAAAGGATAGCTTGTTTTCAATTTATGTTCCTAACTTTTTAAGCCAACTTGTCAGTATTGATACAAGTGACTGTAGAATGGAGAGCATCTTAGTTGGCTTTTAGATTTTTACCTTTAAAGCTTCCTTCTGAAGTTGTGATTATCACTATTACCATAAAATCAAATGCCTTTAGCATCCCAATCTCTATGCGATATGGTGGAGATTTGTATATGGATGAGAACACACCGTCAAGTACATTTCATAGAAATCCATTTCTATACTTGTGTTTGTATATTCCTGGTACTTTGGTGCACTTATTTTTGATAGTAATAATGTAAGAATGTCCTTCATTTTCTTCAAAAGTTCAGAGACTGGACTTTATTTATACATATTTGGCTTGTACGTGCGTGTACATGCATACAACCACTCCAAGTTTTGCAAAACTCAGCTGTTTGCCACATAGTGCTTTCTATCCTCAATGGACAAACTTAGAGATGGCTGTAGCTTTTCTTCTGCATTAACAATTAAAAATTTATTGTAACAATTGTAGTTGATTATATTTAGCTCTTAGATCTTTAAACATTGTATTGATGTATTGACTCTTTCTGAATAAATTACTGGTGTGCTGTTTTGCCTACAAGTAGGTGTGGAAATATAGTGATAATGAAGAAGCCAGTTTGTGAGTATGGAATAAATTTGTAAAAATCTAAAAATAATAAAAATAAAAAATTCTTCCAAAAATTGTCAGTGTAGGTCAGATAGGTGCCAGAACTAGCTTCCTTGCCACCTTGCAGGTGTATTTCACATTTTCAGAGTTTCAAAGATTTGGGATGGGGAAGTAATTTAAGCAACAAATCAGTCTCAGATACCTGCTTTTCCAATCAAGCCATAGCTGACTTCATAAGAATCTCTTAATGTCTTTTATTTACAATATGAGAAAGATAATGATAATCTACCTCAGGGAGCATGGTTGAGAGCTGTAACTAATATAAATGTTTAATGACCTTATGCATTGCTGTTTCTATTACTATATGATACTATTGCTGACTTTATTTCCTGAGTTGTATTTATATGTCCATCATTTATAGTGATAATGGATAAGCTAAATGGTTTCAATTTATACCTGAGAGCCCCTGTGGTTTAGCAATTTGCCAGATCATTTAGGGTCCAGTCTTTATCTCTAAATTCTGTTCCTGACAAGCTTAATTTTTTAAATTTTATTTTCTTCTTCTTTGGTCTCAAATGCTTGAAAAAATAGCTTTTGGTCATCTTGTTGACAGAAATGTAACTTAATATATATTAAATTTCAAATTATTTGAATTGTTTAGAATTTAGTGATACTCAGTGATTGAATAATCCTAGTAATTTCTCTGAGGATCTGAAATTCATTCTTTGAAGAATTTGGTAACATATGTATCTTGCCTTCAAATATTTTTTCTTTATTCCATCAGTCATAACTTTCTCTTCAGTGGTATAATCAGCCTTTTCATTTTAAAATACAATGATCTTGTTGACCTTTTGACAATACATGGCACTAATGTAAGAAACAGAACGAGTGTGGTTAATGTACAGGCCTCAATTTAAATACTGAGTATTCTACTTACTAGCTATGTCAACTTGAATGGGTTAACCATCTTTTAAACATATGTCATTTTAGTAATATTTTTGATTGTTATGAAAAATAATTGAGATAAGATACATAAAGTACCTAGTGTAAATCTTAGTGCATACTAGGTGTTTAGTAACACTGGGTTTTTTGGTTTTTTTTGGTTTTGTTTTTTTTTTTTTTTTTGCTTTTCTTCAAAATAGTCTTTTTGTTTACATACCCTTACTTACCATGGTAGTGTCTTCTAGCATTATGACTATTTTCCAGTGTCTTTGCTGAATTTTCCTTTTTCTCTCTCCTTACATTTTGGATCCTACCCACTCACCTCTTCTGAGTCTTGTTTCTTGATGCTTCTGTTTGTTGCTGTGGCTTCACGTGTATGCTGACAATTCCCATGTATTTCTCTGTATTCTCTTGAGCACTAGAGTTGTATCTAATATTTCTGAGAATATTATATATTTTGGGTATGAACTGAAATGTGCCCCTACAAGATTTATACTATGTTGAAGTCCTAATTTCCAATGTAATGGTATTTGGAGGTGAGGCCTTGGAGAGATTGTGAGGTTATGAATAGAGCCCTTTTGTGAACCTGGCAGTGCCCCATGAACCTGGACTTCTAGCCTCCCTGGGAGAAAAATTTTTGTTATTCAAGCCACCTAGTCTAAGCCAAACTATGACAGATAACTTAGTAAACAAATTGAACACAATTAATTCAAAGCTAAATAAACTCAGTATTTTCTTTTAAAACATTTATTTCTTTTCTCACTTAAACATGACTTAAACCAGAATCATTGGTTTTATTCTTTAAGTATACCTCTCGTCTCTAAATTGTTTTTGGAATCTGGCCTCTTCACTCCTCAATTCTTTCAGAAGAGGCTCCTTCTCTTTCTCTTTCTCTAGTCTATCCTTAATGCTGACTGATAGAAGGTATATCTTCCTATATGTAAATATGATCACTTCTCACTTAAAATCCTACAGTGATCCAAGAAAAATAAAAATGTATAATCACACAAAGGCATAGAGGAAAGTTCATAGCAGCTTTATTTACCAGAACCCAAACTGGAAAACAACCAAATATACACCAACAGGTGACTAGATAAATAAAAGGTGGTACATCTATGCAATGAACAAAAAGGGAAAAAGAAACAAGAATGAATTATGGATGCACCTACAATGTGAAAGAATTTCATTACAATGATAGCAAGAAGCTAGAAACAAAAGGATAAGTATTGTACAATACTATTTATAAGATACTCAAGAAAATACAAACTAATTGGCATGCAGAGTATTAGTAGCTGCCTGAAGTCAGTGTCAAGGAGAGGCTTGAGCTGTGAAGAGGAAGAAGTTTTTTGGGGGCTCCAGGGTGTCGGGCATTATACTAATAACCAGTGCTCTGCCCCTGAGCTACACGTGTAGTACCACGGGGAATCTTTTGAGAATAATCAAAATGATCCATATCTTCATTGTGGTTCCAGTTTTTATAGTGTGTATATTTGTCAAAACTCATGGAATTGTGCTCTTTAAAGGGATGCAGTTTATTGTATATAATTTTATGCGTTTAGAGAAATCATATATGGATAAGCTCTCAATAGCCTTCAGGGTTCAAGCCTTGTATCTCAACTACCTGATTCCAAATTACTTTTTCTTTTACTTATTTGTGTTTTGACTCCAGCTACACCACACTACTGACCATTGTCTAATGTCCCAAGTAATTTTTATTTTGTTATCTTTGTTCATATTCTTCACCCTGGATTGTTGCCCACTACCTTTCTCCATTTTTCAACAAAATCAACTATTTCCCTAAAGAGTGGCCTCAGTGTCAACCCCTCTCCTGAAATTTCTGAGTAAAAGTCTAAGGCCTTTTACTATCATGTCTCTTTATCCCTGCACTTTGGTGCCTAAACTCCCCAGCAACTGGAATAATTTTATTCAGGACACTGGCATACTGTATAGATTGTGGAAAATATTATTCATTGTATGTTTTAACATTAAGTGGAATAATAAAGGAATAACAACATACAAATTAGCATTATCATTGGGAGAGGTTGTATGGTAAGCACTGTGGTTTAGCTCTCTAAGCTATACACTGAAATTTGACAGAATACCAAGAAATTATCAATGTTCTTTGTATAGCCTAATACAAACCAGATTTAAGACTCATGCATAACCTTGACACCATAATGTTAAGTGAAATAAATTAGACACACAAGTTTAAATATTGCATGGTTTCTCTGATAAGAGAAAACCAAACTATAAATAAAGAGCAAAATAAAAGATAGATAATAGGAAGTATAGAGATAGATTTTTCTCAGATGGGAAGGGAATAAAAAGATGCAAGGAAGTGGGGGCAGGATATGAAAAAACGAATCAAAATGTGTTATGTACATGTACCTACTCCATACAAGGAATGTAAACATTATGTATTGCAAACATGCACAGTACTAATAAAAATTTTTGAAAAAGAAAGACTCATGTATAAACTGGCATACAAATGTTAACTTATAATGCAGATAATTTGTATTAAGCACATGGAAAGCTTGTATTGATGGTCTAGCATAATATGGTTTCTTAATCAGCATAGAATTGGATCATGTGAAGTTGGTTTAAACGTGGCCTAATTTCTGGGTCCCAGAGTTTGTATTAACTATTTTCTGCAGCACACTCATTTGTAATTAGATTATGGGATAGGCTAATTATCTGGCTATGTCTTTATACTGCCTCAGGTTCTTTTAATCTAGTGGCCATTCACCTTTTTCTTCTGCTGACACATTCACTACTGTCATTTTTGCCTATGTTATTAAATTACTTTTTATTTTCCCCAAATGATAGAGATCACGGGCTAGGGACTGAACCTAGTTATATCTTTTCTACGGGTAACATTGTCTAGGTGATAGCTATTTATATTTTAAGGTTCTATCTGTGAAGGTTGTAATTATGTTCAAAATGATTAAGAATTCAATAGAAGTCTTAATTATCTCTAGGTTATTTAAGACTCATTGTACTGGAAGTTTGTAGTAGCTAGTTTATAGAGCAGAGTATCAGTGGTTACTTGGTTAGTATGGAGAACTGATAATGAGTAAAAATGTTAAAGTTGGTCAGATGAAAGGGTTAGGCCTTTATTCAGTAGTAGTTGTATAGTAGTAGTCGGTAGTCAGTAGTAACACAAGCAGTTATAGAAGTAGTAGGAATAAAGATTATGTTAATGAAAGAAGAAGATGATTTCTGGGTGCTTAGTGTGTGCTAGATACTATATTATTTACACAAATTATTTAATCTCCACAATAATCCTTGAAAGCTGGAACTATTATCATGGTCACTTTACAGATGAAGAAACTGAGACTCAAAGTCAGAGAGCTGGTGGTAGATTATAGGATTGGAATTCTACTAGGAATTTTAAGTACAATTGTTGAGCAAACACTAATAATAATCTTTACACAAGCTTAATGTCAAAGAACAGTTAGAAATTAACTGGATATATGATTCTGCAGCTGCAGTTAAGGGTTATGAAATAAGATGAAAGAGATGGAAAGTAGAAGAGAAGTTAGCATGCCTGTATATTAAAAGAAATCAAATAATTGTTTTAGAGTTGTAGTGACCATTCAGTGAGAATCATAGCTTAATAGTGCATAATAAATAAATAATAAATACCAGGTTTTTTTTAATAGTGGTTTGATAGTCTAGATAGGACACCACCAGTGGCTCTCGTCTTTGTTTCCATAGTTTATAGAAAAATACTCACATGCATATACAAATATCCATATTTATATAGTAGTCAATACCTAACATTTTCTTGGGGCAGAAGTTCATATAAATATACAGTATAAGGATATAACTAAAATTTTGAGTTTTGATAATTACATTACTCTGTAATCTGTGTTATATTTGTACTTCTTAATGAGGAACACAGTGCCTTGAATTTTTCTAATGGGTACAGTGATTTTTTTGAAAAGGAAATGCCTAAAAAGATTAGAGAAATGTTATAAGCAAGTGTTCTCTCACGAAGTTGCCGAAATAGTAAAATAAAGGAAATAGCTCTTTTCCTGTAACCTTATCTGATAGAAATAATCATTTATTTTGGGGCCATTTGAGCAGATATTTCTCTATCATTTAGGAAGGGAATTTTTAAATTGATTTTTTCTCCAAAGACATCAGAAATTCCTGTTGTGCATTTTTTCTTTATGTATTACTGCATCCTTTTAGGACGCAGGGTAATTTCATTATGTCTCAGGGTCATTTCGGTATGTGTGGAAGTACAACTTATTTTCTTTGACTATTATTTTCTTTGGCGGTTTCCACATTTTGAAGACCAGAAATTAATAATGACATCATCTCCATGAAGTAGTTTCTTCTGCATGTCCATATGCTAGGATGGATTTTCTTTTATACCTTTTCAGAGAATTGTTACACAGTTCGTTATTAGTAATCACCTAGGCACTTAACTTCATATCTGTTTTAGAGATAACCTCTTCCTACTATATATATCCATATTTTGTATTATTCTTCCCTAAGTGTATTATCTTATACTTTTTTTTACATTAAGTCTCATTTTAGACCTGTCCTTCCAAATCCCCGAGTTGTTCATATCCATCAGTGTGCTCGATTAATCTTCTTCACTTTTTAATCCATCCTAGCTTTGTGTCATCTGCAGCCCGGATCGTACTTGAATTTACAGTTTCTTTCAGGTCATTAATGAATGTGCTGGATAGAATAGTCCTTCTTCCTGTGGGATAGTGCTAGATGTACTGCTAGATGTTGTCAGTTATAATTGCATTCATAATAATTCGTCACTTCCTTCCCATGAGAGAATCTTTACTGTGCTATACTTTTATACAGGTGATGTACTGTTGCTGCTTTCTGAATACTGCTTATCTCAGTCACCTTTTTCTAACATACAAATAAAAATTATCCTGTTGGCTTACCTATTTGGGCCATTGCTTAATTTGAAAAATTATCTAAGAAAATATTGTTGTTAACTAGACATTTCTCAAAAAGCTTCCATTCATGAGTCTTTAAATATATACATGTGAAAACATTTTAGAAATGCTTCCTAAGTCTGCTTTCTCCATGTGAAGAGATATCTAGTTATCTACATTTCAAATGAAAGAGTTACTATTTTTTCTGCATCCGAGAAGATGGCTTAAATATATGTATGCATATTTTTTTCTGAATGTGATTGTATTTTCACAAGAAATTGCTGTGTTTCAAAGGTGGTTTCTTAGAAGAGACCCAGTTCATTTACAATTTTTAGACATAAGGTAAAGCCATATGTTGGTTTGTTTTTTAAATTGTGTTTTTTCTTGCATTTTCAGGAAAATGAAGAAGTAGACGGGATATCAGTAGGTGCCATACTTTCTGATTATCAGCGTGTTCGAGTAGAAAATGTGTAAGAGAACATTAATTTGTCCTATATTTTAAAAGCACGTATATTTTAAGAATATGAATGAAGGGCTGTGTAGAACTCAGTGGTAGAACATGTGCTTAATGGTAGAGTGCATGAGCAAGTCCCCCCTTGGTTAATCTTTAACACCACCGGAAAAAAAAAAAAAAAAAAAAAAAAAAAAAAAAAAAAAAAAAAAAAAAAAAAAAAAAAAAAAAAAAAAACAGAACATGAGTGGAAAATAATTATATCCAAATTATAAAAGCTTTATATGATTAAATGTATATATTTACTAAAGTAACAAAGTCTTACTTTACTTTTTCTGTTCTTATATCATGCATAAGAACTCTTATTTACTATAAAGAAAAATAAATAATATATAGTTAAAAATGTAATAATACGTAGTTGGAAACCAAGAATGTTTGTGTGTATGTGTACTTGGAAATTAAATACAGAGCCTAACACATGCTGCCAAGCACTCTAGCTACATCCCCAGCCCCAAAACAGAGATTTTTTAAAATTGATAAATATTATCTTAATTTTTTTCCTTCTTTGATTTAGTATGCTTTTTTCCAATTTTTTTATTAGTACATATTCGAAGTACATATGATTACATGCCTTGAGGAGAGTTGGTATATGTACATAACACATCTTAATTATTCTTTTCATCCTCTTCTCCTTTACCCTCCCCTGTCACTCCACCCCTTGGTCCCTTCCCATTTGTAAAAGATTCCCATTTTTTCTATTATCTGTCTTTTATCTTGCCGTTTATTTTTGTATTAGGTCTCTCGTGTAAGAGAAATTATGTAATACTTAAACTTGTGTGTCTGATTTGTTTCATTTAACATTATAGTCTGAAATTACATCCGTGACTCAAGTTTATCCTTCTCCATTGTGTGTAGTACTCCATACTATGTAAATACCACATTTTCTTTACCCATTCATCTGTTGGTGGCCATATATGCTGCTTCCAAGATTTAGCTATTATGAACTGTGCTGCTGCTATAACAGAGGTATTCATATATCACTGTAATTTGATGTCTTTGATGCTCTTGGGAAAATACCTAGAAGAGGAAATACCTGGATCAAATGAAATCCCTAGTTTTAGTTTTCTATGGAATCTCCATACTGATTCCCATAATGGTTGTACTAGTTTATATTCCTACCAACAATATAGAAGAGTTCCTTTTTCCTCTCAACATTACCAGCATTTGTTATTATTTGATTTCTTGATGATGGCCATTCTTTCTGGGGTAAGATGGAATCTCAGTGTTCTTTTAATTTGTATTTCTCTGATGGCCAACAACATTGAGCATTTCTTCATTTATGTATTGGCCATTTGTACTACTTGTTTGAAGTGTCTATTCATTTCACTTGCCTTTTTTTTGATTGAGTTTTTTATTTTGTGAGTCTAACTGTTGGATTCTTTATATATTGTAGATATTAGTCTTCTCTCTGAGAAATAGCTGCCCCCAAGTTTTTCACAGTCAGTGGTTTTCTTTTCATTCTGTTGTCGTTTTCCTTTGCTGTGCAGAAGCTTTTTAATTTGATTTGATCCCATTTGTTGATTCTTGGTACCATTTTCTGTGCAGCTGGGATTCTGTTGAGAAAGTCCTGTCTATGCCTATGATTTCTAGAGTTTTACCTATTTTGTCTTCTAGTAGGTTGTTCCTGTTTTAATGTTTAGTTCGTTTATCATTTTTATTTTAGTTCAGTGTATGGTGAGACCCGTGGGTCTAGTTCAATCTTCTGCATGTGGATAGCCAATTTTCCCAGCATTATTTATTGAAGAACCTATCATTCCTCTAGTAAATGTTTTTGGCCTCTTTGTCAAAGATCAGATGCTGTAGTTGAATATACTTGGGTTTTTTTCCTGCATCCTCTGTTCTGTTCCATTGATATTCATGCCTGTTTTTGTGCCTGTCCCGTGCTGTTTTTATCTCTGTAGCTTTGTAATATAACTCTAAGTCCAGGATTTTGATGCCTTCCACTTTGCTTTTGTTATGCAGGATTGCTTTTGCTATTCTGGGTCTCTTTTAGGTGCACATGAATTTTAAGACTGTTTTCTCCAATTCTGTGAAGAACGTTGTTATTTTGATTGAGATTGAGTTAATTCTCTATATCAGTTTTGGAAGTATGGCCATTTTGACTTCATTGGTTCCTATTCAGGAACCGAGGATATCTTTGCAGTTTTTAGTATCCTTTTCATTTTCATTATTCAGAATATTGGAGTTTTCATTGTAGAAGTCTTTCACTTCCTTAGTGAGGTTAATTCCTAAGTATTTAACTTTTCTATTGGTACTATTGTGAATGGTATTTGTTTCCTAATTTTTTTCTTAGTGGGCTCATTATTAGTGTACAGGAACACTAGTGATTTTTGTGTATTGATTTTGTATCCTACATTACTGAATTTGGTTAATTCTAATAGTCTTTTGGTGGATTTTTGAGGTCTTCTGTGTAGAAGATCTTGTCACCTGCAAATGATACTTTGACTTCTTCCTTTCCTATACATATCTGTTTTATTTCTTCCTCTTGCCTAGGTGCTCTGGCTAATTTATTGAGAACTGTGTTGAACAGGAGTGGTGATAAAGGACAACCTTGTCTTCTCCCTGATTTTAGAGAGAAGGCTTTCCCCATTCATATGATGTTGGCATTAGGTTTACCATAATGGCTTTTATCTGACTGAGATATTGTGTTTTCGTACCTATTTCCTTCAGTGTTTCTACGATGAAAGTAATTTGGGTTTTGTTAAAGGCTTTTACTGTGTTTCTTAAAATGATAATATGATCTTTTTTCCTTGCTTTTGTTTGTGTGGTATATTATATTTATCAATTTGCATATGTCAAGCCCTCTTTGCTTCCCTGGGGTGAAGCCTATTTGGTCATCATGTGTGATCTTTTTGATGACTCATTGCATTCTATTTGAGGGAATCTTGTTGAGGATTTTTGCGTCTATATTCATTAAAGAGACTGGTCTGTATTTCTCTGTTTTGGTTGGATCCTGGTTTAGTTTTGTAATCAAAGTAATGGTAGCTCTCAGGAATGAGTTTGGGAGTACTCCTTCCCTTCAATTTTATTAAAGAGCTTGAAGAGTATTGGTGTTAGATTTCACTGAAATTTTTGTCAAATTCTGAAGTGAATCCATCTGGACCTGGGATTTTTTAGTTGTTAGCTGTTTTTTAATTGTTGCTTAAATTTCATTGCCTGTTATTGAATTATTCAGGGTTTTTGAATCTTCTTGCTTCAGTGTTGTTGATTCGTATTTATCCAGGAATTTATTTCTTATGAATTCTCCAATTAGAAAATAGGGAACAGGGAGAGAGAGCTTTTCAAATGGGAAGAGGACCAGAAGATGGGTGGAGGGGACAAAGATGGGAGGGAAAGGGGATGTGAAAAGAATTGATGTTATGTACATATATGAACTCCACACGATAGCTGTAATCATCATGTAGTACAAACACGTATTAATAAAAATAAAAACTAAAAGAAAAAATTGATGAAAGGTATTGCAAGGATATGTAACTGGAGTAATGAGGAGCCACTGTAGGCTTTTGAGCAAAGGAATCTCATTATCTGTGCTTCGAGAGAATCACTCTTCTGCTATATTGAAAATGGAATTTAAAAACATCAAGGGTGAATGGGAGCATCAACTAGTACAACCATTATGGAAATCAGTATGAAGATTCCTCAGAAAACTAAAACTAGAAATCCCATTTGATCCAGCTATTTCACTTCTAGTTATCTTCGCAGAAGAGATACAGACATCATATTACAGTGATACAAGCATACTTAGGTGTACACCAGCATAGTTCACAATAGCTAAATCTTGAAAGTGGCCTCTCTGTACATCAACAAATGAATAGATAAAGAAAATGTGATATTTATACACAAAGGAGTATTATACACAGTGAAGGATTAACTTGAGTCGTTGATAGGAAAATAGTTGCACCTTGAAACCATAATATTAAGTGAAATAAATCAGATACACAAACTTAAGTATTGCATTGTTTCTCTTATATGAGAAGAGCAAAATAAAAAAAAAAAAAAGGAGAGAGGAAGACAGATCTTTTTCACATGGGAAGGAGACCAAGAGATGGAGGGAGGGGAACAGAAGTAAGGGAGAGGGAATGAAGAAGGAACTGAGATGTGTTATATACATGTACCAATTTCCTGCACGGAATGTAATCATTATGTACTGCAAATATGTACTAATAAAAACTGGAGAAAAACGGTGACTGGTGAGACAGGGAGAGAAATAATATTGGCATGAAAGATAATGGTGGCATCACCAGAGTATTAGCAGTGGAATTGGTGAAGAATAATCACATTTCACATTGTGATAGATAGATGTGGACTGTGAAGAAAACAACAGCAAAACATGACTTCATGTTGTCATCCTTTAATCTTGTCAAAAAATTGAAAGCAGATATTTTTGCCAGTATTCATGAACTAGGAAACAATTTAAGAGTTGTTAAGGACAGCAACTTAGAGTTACTTGACTTGCCAAATCCTTGCAGGTAGAGTACAGAATAAGGTTTCAAATCCAGATTTGTCATAACTTTCATACCTATATTCTTTCCACTTTACCATAAATACAAAGCATCTAGTACAAAGCCTACAGTTATTAGACGCTCAGTTCTACTTTTTGTTAATTTTTTTTTCTTTGCATTCAGTCAGATACTTCAAAAAATTCAGTTAGTAGATACAAATAGTTCATGGTTCATATGTATTAATATATTTGACCAATATGTGGTTAAGATAAATGTATTTTAAATGTATACTGTTCACAATTTTAGTACCAATGGATAGCTTTCAAAATTGGAATATATCATCCATTGACATTTCTAAGTCTTTTATGTAGATTTCTACTAAGATGCATAATTATGATCTGTCTGGAGATTTTATTTTTATGTATTTATTGATAGCCCATGGAAATGAAATATGTTTATGTTACATGTGTAAACTTCATCATGCAAGACATGTTTTTGTGCATGTTAGTTGCCTTTTGTTTTTTTTTCTTTTTTGGTGCTGAGGACTGAACCCAAGGCCTTGCACTTCCTAGGCAAATGCTGTACCACTCAGTTAAATCCCAACCCCAAGACATGTTTTTAAAATCATTCTAAATGCTAAAATTCTTGAAACCTTTTTTTTAATCGAAACAATGATTGTAGATCTAAGTGTGGAGTATTAAGATATTATCTGAAGTTTTTTGTTTTTTGTTTAATTTTACCTTGTAGGTGTAAAAGGCTCAATCTCCAGCCTTTAGCTTACCTTTGGCAGAGGAACCAGGAAGATTTGCTTCGAGAGATGATAGCATCTAACATTCAAGCAGTCATTATCAAAGTAGCAGCTTTGGGTATGTAGCCAGACTTTTAAGGGAGATGTCTGTTACCAAATAGATAGTCTCAGCTCACTAATAAGTGGTTTCAGTAAGAAAGAAGGAATGATTTAGAACATATAAATTTGGAGTCACAAGTTGAAGAAATCAGGTGAGCTTCTTGTATAAAGAAGAGAAGAATTGAAAATGGGCTTTTGAACTTTTACCAAATTGATTAATAGTGAGCTTCCATATTTTAATCTATAACTGACTCTCAAACTGAGGTTGTATTATCTTTCTTTGATTTAAATACTTATAGGATTGCTATATTAGTCAGCTTTCCCATTGTTGTGCCAGATTACCTGACACCCTCAACATAAAGGAGTAAGGATAAAGTTGGTACCAAAATTGGCACCAAGTCCTTTGGTTTCATTTCCTAGTGGGCTGGTTCCAAGATGAAACATCGTAGTTGTAGAGCGTGGTGCTCATTTCGTGGTGGCAAGAAGTAGAGCACAGAGGAGGAGCACCAAGAGGAAAGGGTGAAATTATGCCCCATGACCTACCCAGAGGTACCAGAGTTGTGCTTTGCTACTTTAAGTGTCTCTCAAGCTATTCAAGTTGACAAGCAAGCTTGCCTGTTACAGTTTGAAATACAGATATGTAGGAAGCAAGAAATCTAGGGGCTCCTGAGGGCTTTTATAGTTTGTTTTTTTAAAGCTTCTTAAAGTATATATTTGGCATGACTCATGATATTTTTCTCATATTTTAAAATGTTTCTTCATAATACTATAATGGAATTGGTTTTTTGGTGATATTAACAAGGTAGTGGGTTTTGTTGAAGATAGAAGAAAACCATGTTTGACAGAATGTTACTATTTCATTAGTCAGTATAAACATGACAGTCAGATGATAATCTTCAAATGTGGTTGTTCTGAATGAATGTATTTGTTATTTTGAATCTTTATTTAGAGTTATATACATTTTTTAGAAACTATAGGGTTTGAACCCAATGCATTTATTTCATGGAACTGTTTCATGAAATGCCCTGGATTCTGACTGAGCATTCCCAAGCCTAAATAATGTGCCTCATTTTAGAATATTTACCTTGCTGATATCTGAAATAATAAAGTGTCAAGTTTCAGAAGACTTTACAGATAAGTTCACATTTTAAACAGAATTTAAAGAAAGGTAAAGAGTGCAGATCTTGTAACATCTCTCCTTGGTAAACACCACACTACTTTCTCCTTGATGAAGTTGAGGTGTTGTTTTTAGTGGAAAGCCTTGTTTGCAGAACTTGCAGTTGATTTCTTTAGCTATTAAAATGAGAAAAAAAATGACTTGATGTTTTCTCATTTATGAGAAAAAATTGCTGAATAGCTCTGATTAAAGTTCTCACTATAAATAGATTTATCATATGAGATTCTCTCTAAATGCTCTCCTGCTTTCCCTTTCACTCTCTCTTTAGTATTTGCTAAGATTGCATAGTTCTATAATGATACATTACCAAAAGGTATACATAATATCCCTTTTATTGCCAGATAATAGACTATATTAGGCCCCAGAGAGACCTGCCTTTTTGGAAAGACAGAGCCATAGAATTCAACATTATTGTCACCTCTTTATTAGTGTACACCTAATACTACATTGCCCTTTGATTTCTGTGTGTGCCCCTGAGTAAAGGGACAAGCTAGCTGTATTAAACCTTTGGTTGAAGTAAAAACTGAAGTAATTTGTCCTTTATCTCTATAACAAAAGTGTAGATCTGATTTTAACATTTACAGCACATGTTTTCTAGTGATTACCTATAGGCATGCAAAGATGAATTTTATTCTTAGATGAGTGTTAAAGAAAGATTTATTTAGTGGCGCATTCCTTCTAAAGTCATAGAAATACATAAGCGATGCAATTATGGGTTACCAAGATTTTTACCACACCCATTAAAATTGTCTGAAAAAGTTTAAGGAGAAAAACAAAATGACCTTTCCCACAGCATCAGTAATATTTTCACACTAAAACAGCTTAGTATTTATAGGACTTTCTGCTGCTTTTTAGATTTATTTAAAAAATATTTTCTCATTGGATTTAAAAACAATCCAACCCTGTAGAAATTTTTGGTTTTGACT
Organism: Hystrix cristata; assembly: GCA_004026905.1. Taxonomy (NCBI): domain Eukaryota; kingdom Metazoa; phylum Chordata; class Mammalia; order Rodentia; family Hystricidae; genus Hystrix; species Hystrix cristata. The sequence goes on from PVJO010000191.1 coordinate 238,051, forward strand.
GTATGAATATTATATGAAAACATTCTGAGAGATACACCTAAGTAATAAATATCTTTTAAGATCACTTTTTATATATGTGTATATCAAAATACTATAATTTTTTTATTCTTACATAAATGATATCTTTTTTCTGTGTATTAAATTCCTACTTTCCTTTTTTGTTTCAAAATAAATCTTAGGAATTTTTTTTCCATATCATTGAATGTAGACCTACCTCACGTTTTCTTCTTTAGGAAACTTTTTATTGAACTATAACGTAAGAACAAAAAAAGTGTCAGCTGGATGCCTTTTCACAAAATAATTAATACCCAAATCTAGATATAACACACCACTAACATCATCCTATTAAATACTTGTCTCTCAAGGTTAACAAGTCCCATGAAACCTGAAATCATAGTTTGGTTTTTCCTGCTTTAAAATTAGTTACGTATTTATCTAATTAATTTAGTAGTGCTAGGGATCAAACCTAGAACCTCAGGCATGGTAGGCAAGCACTTTACCAGAACTATACCCCCAACCCTGTTTTTAAAATTTGTATTAGGGAAATCCTGTAACACATTCTCTGTTGCATCTGGCTCTTTTGCTCAATGTATATTATTCAGTAACGAGCGTTCATTCTCATTATAGTGTTTCATCACAAGACTGTATTACAATGTAATTGTCCTTTCTAATGCTGATGATATACAGCTAGTTTCTGGTTTGGCAGTACTATGGATGGTGCTGCTATGAATATATAAGTAATCTCTAACATTTTAAGTTCCATGCCTAGAAAATTCTTTTTTTTTTCAAAATCCCTGTCATTTCTTTTAGTATGAAATGACATATACATATATATGTATGCATGTATGTGTATATATGTTATTAGTTGTATATGTTATATGTTATTAGTTCATATTTTGAAATCAAATTCAGAACTATAATAATTCTATATATCATCTATATTTTCTTCCACAATGAAAATTCTTGATTCTTTAGGACACAGGATATGCTATTTATTAGAAAATCTAATAATTACTGGAAACCAAAAGACCAAGTATCATATCTGTTAACCATTCTTTACTGTAACTGATGTACACTTCTCTGAAAGAAAGAACTCATATAATCTCCTGTAAGCATATTAATTGCAGGTCTCATGGCAAAACAAAACGAAAAAAATCACAGCATTTGATAGAGGGTAAGCATCGTTATCTTTGGACTGGTTTTAGCAGGAATCACCTGGCTGCTAAAAGATATAAGGAGATGACAGAGGAAGAAGAAACACAAGTCCACTTTTACCCATCACTAGAAAACCTTCTGCTTGAAAGATCCATTTGGTTATAAAATAACTAAATCACTAGAAAAACTGTGTAAGTTTAAATTAAAACCTCTGTAGTTTTTAATTTTGTACGAACATTGGGTATGAATCAAAGTAATGCTAGAACTGCACTGATAAGGTGTCTAGGGTTGGGAGGTGGAAATGAGGTGGTACCAGTACAAAATTCCCTTTTCAAAATACTTTCGTTTGGTCTGATCTGGTAGAACCAGGCCTGAGATTAATGTTCGTGTCCCAAACAAAGGAAAATGTTATCAGTGCACACAACACAATGTCAATACTGCTAAATTTGACAGTGGGTTCCTAACTCTTTCTCTTTCTCTTTCTTCTTGGCGGGGCACGGGGTGGGGGTGGGGGGCGGTTATTCCCAGCAGACAGGCAATGTGCCAACACTATAACAAGGTTTGAAGGAGGCCGTCTTACACAGTGGTATGAAAACCCAATCATCATACTGACAAACCACAAAAGAAATGACAGTGCATGTTCCTAAAGGCTTTTAGAAACATGCATAACTTCATCCCATTCAGGCAATTTAAGACATATCTGTAAACACAAAGCAAGTGTCCTGTGAGTCTTTATCTATCAAATACTATAATTTCTGCCAAGGAAAAGTGTTATTAGGGCTGCTGTTTTTACTGGTCCTGTGGGTTTACAATATATCTATAGAGCCAGAAAGCCTAATTATAGAGAAAAGGGTATGTGTCAAAACAGGTAATAAATGGAAATGAGGGGAATTACAAGAGATGGAAAGGCAGTTATAAGTGAATTACAGTTCTGTGAAGGGATGGAGCCATGTGACTTCTACCCCAGAGCCTTCAAGCTATAAGATACTCCTCTTAGACATTTCTCACAGATCTGATGGTAACTTTAACTGATGTTAACATCAACAGCCACCAATCTAGATCTGTTTTACGCATAGGAAGGGAATTAGTGATGTATGTACAAGTTTCACCTAAAAATTCCACTTAGATAATTTGGAGCTACAAAGTCGCAGATTGCCACTTGATAACTCAAATGTGTTGAGGGTAGTTCACTAATAGGTAGTTCTTACCATTCTGATCAGTTTTGATGACTTAATTATTTCTAGTGAATTATATAAGTAGAAGATTCTGGATAGTAAAGATTTTTCACTTTTTGTGAACATAAAACAATATGTTGCTAAGACATCAGTAACTGTACATAACTACAGGGGCTGAACTAGACGTCTTGTTTTGATTTATGTTCACAAAAAGTGCAAAATCTTTACTATCCAGAATCTTCTACTTATATAATTCACTAGACGTCTACCTAGGTATAATGGAAAGCAAATTTGTACTGTCTGATATAGTATGATCTCCTGCAAATGTAAATATGCATATGTGAATAGAATTCATTGAAGGAGATTAGAAGACCACCCTGGAAAGAAATGGATTTGAATGTGTTTAATTAATAGGAAATATTTATAACTGCTGTCTGGACTTTTACAAAGTATGTTTATGGAAAATCTGTGACGTACCCAAGCAGAACTGTATTTGGTGACAGTCTTTGCAATGTAATGAAATTTGCAAACCATTTTCCTAAATTACATAAATTTAACTAATATACCATAAGAATAATCCATGTTGTGGCTTATCAGTGTTATCCATGCTGTCTTGATACTCTATGTGGATTTTTGATACTAGTCTTGGCACGATGGGAGTGCTACTTCAAAACAAAGCAGTGTTTCTTAAAGCTGGTCGTGATGAAAAGACTTTTAATTTAAATCAGGACACTAGAGGGAGCTCTTTTCCAGGAGACAGGCAGTATTTGGAGATGGCCCTGGAGCAGTGATGGTGAACCTTTTGGAGAGGAGTGCCCAAACTGCAACACAACACCCACTTATGTATTGCAAATCGCCAATACCGCAATTAAACCTGAATACTGAGGTTTTAGTTTAGAAAAAACAACTAAGGAAGTTGTTGTTCTGAAAAATCAGTGGCTGGGAATGCCAGAAGCCAAGCTAAGTATGCCCACTTACAGAACACTGCAGTTAGCCTGAATTATGGCAGGACATCACTAGACAGTGTGGCCTTTATTTGTTAGCTAACAGCTCAGGTATCATAGATAGAAGGGGATTTTTTTCTTTTTCATAAAACACTGTTGATAATTGGACAGGTAAAGAAACAAAATTGTGTCGTACTGTTGGGAGCATGTTGCATAATGACATCTACAAGCTAGTGACTGTGAAAACCTGTACTGTGGTATCCATTATGCAGTTATGTCCTCAAACCAGACATAATCCAGAATCCGTTGATAATCTCTAGTTACCACTGTAGTTACTGAATGTGGAGTATATAGAAAATTTGTTTTCATGGGGAAGCAATGGAAAATGTACTATAATTCTGAATTCCTTACAAACTAATTTGGGCCAGAATATATACAGTGTATCAGGGAAGGGCCTTGAGAGCTGTTCTAATGGTCCTGGACCTCTGCCTGATTTGCTGTGCTGTTTGATTACTTCTATTCTTGAAACGGTTGTTAAAGGTTGATACTGGCAAAAATCTGTGATTTTTTTTGAGTCTGATTTTACAATCCAGTATTTTGGTTTAACTTAGTTTCTCATTTATTTTGTACTACATTACATATGTGGGGGTTATAGAAAAAATGTTTTTCTAAGCAAATTTTTTGTTTTGCTTTGTTTTTTGCGACAAAATTTCACTATGTAGTTCAGACTGCTCTTGAACTCACTACATAGCCCAGGCTGGCCTCACACACAAGGTAATGCTTCTGTTTCAGCCTCCTGAGTGCTGAGATTATAGGCAAGTGCCACCAGACCTGGCTTTCTGAGCAAGTTTTATAGGAAATTCGGACCTACTTTAGATATGCATTAGAACTTAGTTTATAATACACAGATAGTGGGAACTGGAGAGAGAGAGATTCACATCGAGAGGTGTGTGTATGTTTGTATTTCAGAGCTGGAGATGAGACCAGGACCTTGGAAACATTGCCTCCTCGTGGGTTGTAAACCTGGAGTTTTTGCCCATCTTCAACAGAAATTTATTTACATCCTAGCGTGTAAAGACACAAGTCCTTCTTTGTACTTTTCCAAGCAAGCACTCTCCAAAGTGGAACAGAGCAGCTGTTTCTTTTCTCCTCTATCAACACGTGGATTCTTTTTTCTCTGGGGGGAGGCGTTGGGTGGTCCTCTTGATACATTAGACTGTTTACAAGACTACATCTCATTCTCATCATCTTATTCCTGAGATAGAGCTGGGGAAGAGAAGAGAAATAATGGCATTATTTACCTACTGTTTAAATCATAATAATAATCTGTTCTCTAGGGAACTCACATTGGCATTCTGCATTCTAATGGATACAGATATTAAAAACTTAATGATTGAAATCATTTCAATATAATAATAGAAATATTGCCTCTGTATCTGATTTCTGAGTATAGTTTTGAAATTTTAGATGTTCTTTATGAATTTTACTTCCTTTTTTATTTTATTCTTTTCATTCCTAGAAATTGGAATTTAGGGCCTTGTGCGTGCTAAGAAAGCACCCTACCACTAACTAGAATCCTGGCTCATTACCTCCCTTTATAAAAGTGTTTTTTTAATCTGTATTATTTGACTACCTAGCTGTTGTATACTTTTGTATTTTTTTTATAATTTTATGGAGCTGTCATTACCATAATAGATGCTTCACTCATTTAAAGTATATAATTCTTTTTTTTTTTTAGTGTATTCGCAGATTGTGCAATGATCAGCACAGTCTGATGATTTAGGATACTTTTGTTTCCCTGCAAATAAGCTCTGTACTCTTTACCAGTCCTTCTCTACTTCCTTCCAACTTCCCTACCCTCTGCCTTCCCTTTTTAGCACCTTGAAGACTTTGTGTCTTCATTTCTTCACATATTTGCCTATCTAGACATTTCATATAAATGGAATTCTACAATATATGGTCTTTTATGATGGACATCTTTCACTATGAATAACAGTTTCATTGTTTATCCATATTATAGTGTGTGTCAGTAATGAATTTCTTTATTGCCATGCAGTGTTCCATCACAAAGATATACCATACTTTAGCCATTTATCAGTTCATGGACATTTTTGTCTCCATTTATTGGTGCTTGTGAATAAAGCTCCTGTGAACATTCATAGGAAGGTGTTTATGTCGACACGTATTTTTATTTCTCTTGAATATAAAAAAAACTAGTAGATAAGGTAACTCTGTGTTCAGCATTTTGAGGAACTGCCAAACAATTTCCAAACGGATTGTACCATTTTAGATTCTCACCAGCAATGAAAGAATGTTCCGATTTTTTTCACATGCTTGTCAATACTTGGTATTTTCTTTCTTACTATAGCTGTCTGATCAGACACGGGGTTGTATCTCACTGTGGCTTTATTTTGTATTTCTCTAATTACTGAGGATATTGAGCGTCTTCTCATACACTTATTGGTCATTCATATTTCTTTTTCAGAGTAATTATAGTGCAAACCCTGTGACCATTTTTTAATCCAGTTAGTTGAGTTTTCATTACTATATTGCATTGTAGATATTCTTCTATATATATTCCGGGTATAAGTCCTGTATCAGATACATGATTTGCAAATATGTTCTTCCACACTGTTGGTTTTCTTTTCATTTTCTGGTGGTGTCCTTTGAAGCATAAAAGTTTTTAATTTTGATGTAGTTCAGTTTAGTCATTTGTTTATTTGATAACTTTTTTGATTTTATATCTAAGAAACCATTCCATAACTCAGTGTTAATGAATATTTATGTCTGTTTTATTCTGAGGGTGTTTTTATACTTTTAGCTCTTACATTTATATCTTGAGATTTCCTGGTTTTTTTTTCCTCCCACTTTTATCTGAACTTCTGTTTACCTCTGTTCCTATCTCACTTACTTTTTATTTCCTTCCTAGAATTTCATTACCAGTGTGGGACCTGGTCCTGGAAAGAAGCCTTGTTTCATCAGTGTCGAATAAAATAGTAGGAATCGGCTTAGACTCATACGAAAATACAGTTTCAGTAGTAAACCTTACTATGATGCTTACTACAAATGTTTTGTAGAAACTCATTGAATTCAGTCACCTCTTGTTGAAAACATCCAGCTAAAAATAAAATGATTTTAAACAGCAAGCATTTTATTATGCTTACATATTCTGTGGATATAAAATCGAGAAAGACAACAGTTTTTGTTTTTCCCTCCATGACAGTTGAGGTAACATGTGGGAAATATTGCACAACTCGTGGTGATTTGAGAAAGGAGGTGATGCAGTCATCTGGAAGCTTCTTCACTCACATGTATAGTGCCTCGCATCAGCTGTGCTTTATGAAGTATCTACACCTGGTCCATGTGCTTGGGATTGCTGTGACAGCATGATGTCCTTGAGGGAGTCTTAATTGCTTCATAGTAGCTCCAAGCACCAAAATATTGCATTCCGGAAACAAAGTAGGAACTATAGTCATACCTGGATATTCAGCTGCTTTGAAACTCTTCCTTTTTTGTACTTGATGCATTTTGACCAGAAAATTTTACCACAGTACTCAATGCACATGCTAGAACTTGTCAGTGTTGATTGCCTCATGATTTGCTAACTTTTCCAACCAGAACAATTTGTTTGGTACTGTTCATCTGTGGTACTCATCATGCCTCCCAGAACCAATTAACTACGAGTACCACAGTATACCTGTGCATGGACTTTTTGACTTAACCTTGAAGACACATATTAAAACTTCTGCCAAATTCTGTTTTGGTCAAAGCAGCTACAAACCCACTCAGTTTCGAGGAGAGGGGTCATAAATCCCACTTCTTACTGGGGGTACTTTCACAAAATTTATGACCATGTTTATTTTAAATCTCTATTAAAGTAATTCTCTTCTTTGATTTTTGAGAAATAAGTAGTATTTGTAGAATTCTCTTATTTTTTCTACATACGTCAGAGTACATTGCTGATGTAAGACACTTGATTTTGATGAATTCTTTTTATATATTGCTCGATACATTGTGTTAGTACTCAGTTTAGGATTTTTGTGTGTATGTTCAGAAGAGGGATTAATCTATAATTTTCTTTCCTAGTAGTGACAGGTGTGGTTTATGAGGCTTCATAAAATAAGCTTTGAAATGGTTCCTCTTTTTCTATTGTCTGAAAGATACTTTGTGGGATTGATATTAATTATTAATGCTTTGAAGTGTTTATTGCTTGAGCCATCTGGACATGGAGATTTTCTTTGAGACGATCTATTTTGTTAGAGATACAATTGCATTGTTAGAGTAAAACTGTTTAGATTTTATCTCCATTTGATGAATTGTATCTTTCTCTAAATTTGTCCACGTCTAGTCTTGAAAATTACAGGTGTAAAGTATTTACCATCTTCTTACAGCCTTTTTTTCATTTCTAGGATTAATAATGATGTTGTCTTCTTCAATATAATTGGTAAATTATTCTTTATTCTATCAGATGTAGATATTTATTGGTATTATTACTCCTTTGGTTTTGTTGGTTTTCTGTTCATCCATTTTCTATTTTACTACTCTTGCTATTTTTATTTACTTGTTCTTTCACTGGGTTTAATTTGCTATTCTTTTCTAATTTCTCCATGCATACATATATAGTAACGTTCACCTTTATTTTTTGACGTATATATTTAAGCCATGTATTTCCTCTAATTATAGTTGTAGTTGTATTTTCATTAACGTTTAGCTCAAAATACTTTTTAATTTTCATTAGAATTTCTTCTCCAATCCTTAAGTTATTTAAAAATGTGTTAATTCCCAAACATGAGGATTTTCTGTTTATTTTTATGAAAGTTATTTATGGTATAATCCCATTTTGATAAGTAACGTGCTTAACAGTCTATTTCAGTACATGAAAATTTTGCGTGGATACTGAAATTGATAAGTTCCAGAAAATATTTCATGTGCACTACAAAATTGTTCTTTCTGTTCATTTGAGGTATAGTACAGTATACTATGAATCATATGAACTTCATTACCTGTGTCGTTTAGTGCCTATATATCCATACACACTCAAGCACACCCACACCCATGCACACACATAGATGTATATTTTTTTCACGGTACAGGGGATTAGACCCAGGACCTTCACACTGAGCTATATACCCCCCATCCCACCCCCTTTTTTATTTTATTTTATTTTTTTCTATTGAGAGACAAAGTCTTGCTTATGTTGCTAAGTCACCCAGACTGGGCTCAAATTTGTGATTGCTCTGCCTCAGCCTCCTAGAGTGGTGGGATTAATAGGTATGTACCATTACAAATGGCCATATTTATATTTTTTGCTCATCATCTTAGGTATTGAGAGAATTCTATTAATTTCTTGTATAATGATTAAAAGTTTTTTCATTTATCATATTTCTCTCAGTATGTGCTTTTTCCTTTATGTGTTTGAAAGCAGTCCTATTTATTACATATAGTTTTATGTTATTATATACTTCTCCTGGTTTAATTGCTTTATTCTTGTAAAATGTCCTTTATTTTCTAAAAGAATATTAAATTCAGTTGTTCAGACCGAAAAAATAAATGTTCTTGCCTTAAGTATAATTGACTCATAACTAAACGAGCTTTCCTTTCCATTGATTAGTATTGGCATGGTTTAGTTCTTACTTTCAACTTTTTTGTCCCATGTTATCTTACAAACAAGCTTTTTTTCCTGTGTTGTTCAACTATTATATTTGGGTTTATATCCTCAGATTACACTTCATCTTTATTGGGAGAAGTATTTAATTTTTTTTCTTCTTGCCATCTTTTCTGTTAATCAGTGTGTATTATATTTTCCAGCTATCCAATTAAACATTACTATAGCTTTTAAACTCTTCTTTAGTGGTTCTTTAACTCTGCTTCCCTCCCATATTTGCTTTATAGTTGCCCTGCATTTTAATTTTACATATATATCTATTATTGCAACATTGTGTTTTTTAATAAAATATTCATCTATATTTGTGTTCATTCTCCGTTCCATTACATTTTACCTCTTTAAAGTCCTTGTTTTCCTGTAGGATCATTTACTTCTTCTTTCCAGATAACTCAATTTAATATTCTTTTAGTGTGGGTTTGCTGAGATAAAATTGTTTTTCTCAACATGCCTATATTTTTATTTTGAAACTATACAGAATATAATGTTAATTCACATAACAATATTATTGTATGATACAAGACCTTATAGTTTTTTTGCCTCATGTCCCTTATGATTTATATGCTCTATTTTAAAATTATTTAGATTTGAGTTATATTTTTAATCTCACTAATGATACATTATTATTTGAATATTGTTTACCTATTTTATACAATGTTTACGTTCTCTAAGTGTTTAACAGGTTTTTTCTTTTTTTGCTTATTATTCCTTATTGTATTTCCAGCTTCCATTAGATCTTTTTCCTGTCAGTTGATGTCCAAGTTCTTAGTTTATATATCTAAAAATACTATTATTTTTTGCTTTTGAAATACAGAGTTTTTTATTATATAATTCTCCATTGATAGTTATTTTGCTCAGCACTCTGTTAGTCCATTGTCTTCTGGTTTCCACTGTTGGTGCTAAGAAGGCTGCTTCTTATGTAATTGTTTTTATTTCCTTTTTTCTTTTTTGATGGTATATCTTTTTTCTCTTCTGGATTTTTTTTGGCAGAGTGTTTTTTGAGGCAGGGTCTTACTGTGCAGTTCAGGCTGGCCTGGAAATTGTGGTGATCCTCCTACCTCAGCCTCCTGAGTGCTGAGGTCGCAGGCATGTACCACCACAACCAGCTGGAGTCTTTTAAGATCTTCTCTCTGGCCTATGTCTCTTTTGTAGTTTTACTTTTTTTAACTGGTTATTATATTTTGGTATCCTGAATCTGTATATTTATACCTTTTACCACTTTTCATATGTTGTTGTTCAGTATTTTACTTTTTATACTTATTCATAAGGTTTCCTAGGATACATGTATAGACTAGCCTATACTTTTGGGCTAGTTTACCTGTACTTGAAGTTCTGACTTCCCTAGTACTTCTGTTAAATGTCATGTAGTCCACAAAATACCCCAACTGGTGTAAACCCAGATGATGTCCACCCTTGTCTAAACCCTAGAAATGACTTAGCTCCTGGCAATTTTTCCCGAGCACTGTTCTTTATCCTGATACAGTTTCACTCTGTGCATAGGCAGATTGTTCTGTAGCCAGTTTCAGAATCCCCAATCTGATTTTTTTGAAACTGTTTCTGTAATTCTTTTATCTCTGTTTTTCTATGAATCAGTCAGCTGTTAGTTGCTGTTACAAAATACCTGAGATAAACAACTTACAGGACAAGAGATTCCTTCTGGCTCACTGTTTCAGAGGTTTTAGTCCGTGATTAGCTGCCTTCATTGCTTTTATGCATGTAGCGAGGCAGACATATCATGGCAAGAGGATATAAAGGGGAAAACTTCTCATTTGTTGGCAGACAGAAGCAAAGAAGGAGGAAAAGAGCCAGAGAGGAAGGGGCCAGGGATAAAATATAATCCCTAGTTCACACCCCTGTGGCCTATTCCCTTCATTTAGTCCTCCCTTCCTAAATTTCTGTCACCTCCCAATAATGCCATCAGATTATTAATCCAATGGATTTCTCTGCTGATGATGGTAAAGTACTCATAATCCAGTCACTTTGCACATGCTTCACTTTTGAACCCTGCTGCCAACACTAGGGCCAAGTTTTCAACACGGAAAGTTCTAGAGGGTTCAGGTTTGTAAAGAAGTGTCAGTGTAGTTCGCCCACTGAAAGTTATATCTCAGGTTAATCTCCCTGATTTTAATGATAGTATTAATTTTTATCAGTGGCAATTCTGGTTTTCATGTTTATTTTGTTGCTTATTTTTAAATTTTAGCTTAGCCTTATTTTTATCTTAATTCCCTGGAGTTTTCTTTCCCTCCTTGGATACCTAGGAATGCTTTTTAAAACTAGTATTTGTTGTGATCTATACATCAACAGATGAATAGATAAAGGAAGTGTGGTACAGTGGAGTTGTACTGTGCCATAAAGGATAAACTTGAGTAATTTGTAGGAAGAAGGATGATGCACCTTAAGACCATAATGTTACATGAAATAAATCAGACAAACACACAGAATAAATTTGCATCGTTTCTCTTATGTGACAAACCTAAACTATAAATAAAGAGCAAAATAAAAGATAGATAATAGGAAATAGGGAGATAAATCTTTTGCAAAAGGGAAGAGGTCCAAGAGATGGGGGAGTGGAAAAATTAACATTCAGATATACTCTTGAGTGAGAGCTATGTAGCAATTTACTTGCTCATTCTGATAAAAGAAGTATCGTAATTCATTTGTAACAATAGAGTATTATTTAATTTATTAAAAGTCATCAGTAATTTGTTTTTTTCTGGATTTAATTCTTATCAATTGAGAAGTCTTAAGTTTATCCTTTTAAATTCTCATTGCTATAAGTTTTGCTTTGATATCAATGATAGGATTCCTGTAACCTTTCATTACATTGGCCTTATATATTATTGTCTATTCATTTAACATTTCTTTGTATGTGTGTATGTACTTTTAGATGGGTAGTTTATAATTACCATAGTTTGGATTTTGTTGTAACCCAATTTTTTTGTCTTAAAAGTGTTAACCTAGTATTATTTATTGGCATAATTGATAAGTTCTTTTTTCTCCTAATTTTATTCATTTGATAGCAATTTTTCATCTTTTATTACTTTTCCCTCTGTTTCCTACCTTTCGTTACATGAAATATTTTAATGTCCTTTTATTTGGGGAGAAATGCATCTTACCAATAATTAAGTTTAACCTTTTAAAAGTATATTTTAATTTATAAGTCCTTAAATAGCATCAAAATTGTAATAATATATTTTCAGTCCTTACTAATCAATATAAGAAATACAGGGGCTGGCCCTGTAAGTGGACCAGAAACCTAATTCTATTTGATATCCTTAGTTCCAAGAGTTACCAAAGACTGACCTTTGTTTGATTCAAACCATTTTATTGTATTTTTTAAGAAATATGTTTCCTGTTTTGGGTCCAATTTGTATTGGTTTATGAGCTGAAAATAGAGCTAAATATATTCAAGGCAAAATGCTGACCTTGACAGTTAGTTTGTATATTGTACTAGGCAGCCTTGTACATGTCTCACCCACCACACCTTAATTTAGAAATAAAGTTTATTTGGAATTTACTCATGTTTATTTACATTTTTATCTGTGGTTCCATTCATGCTACAGGGGCACAATCAAATAATTGTGAAAGAGCCATATGGCCCTATTTTAGTTACTTTTCTTGTTGTTGGGACAAAATACCAGACACCCACAGTTAAGGGAGGAGAGGCTTATTTAGCTCACAGTTGGTAGAGGTTTCAGTCCATAATTGGCTGGATCCAAAGCAGGGTGGCATGGCAGATAGGCATCACAGAGGAGAAACAGTTCATGGCAGGCAGAAGGAAGCAAGGCAAACAAAAAAGAACCTTAATAGCTTTTTTCTGCCCCTTTTATACTCAATCTAGGCTTCTAAAATTAGGGCTGTGCCAGACCAATCAGTGGACTGATTAGTAACCACACAATCTTAATCCTAGCATTGCACATTCTAGATTCAGTAACCTCTGAGAAAGCCCCACCTATGACCACATGAGGCTTTGGGGGTCCATCTAGACACAAACCATAACATTCCATCTCTGCCCCCCCCAAGACTTGTGTACATCCATTTATGCAAAAGGCATTTAGTCCATCTTTAAGAGTTCCCAGAATACTAACAGTTTTAGCAGTGATGAAAAGTCTAAAGTTCAAAGTCTCCTCTGAGATTTAAGGCAAACTCTGAGCTTCGAGCCCCTGTACAAATGAAAAGAAAGTCAAACACTTCCCCCATACAATGGTGCAATATAAATATTTCCATTCCAAATGATACAGGTAGGGGGACACAAAGGAATGAGACCAAAGCAAGCCTAAAATCCAGCAGACCAGACATTAAGTCTTGTAGTTCCATGTACAGCAGCTGAGGCAATCTGTGGCAAGACGTGAACTATAAAGGGCTTGGGTGGCTCCACCCTTATGGTACTTCTGGTGATGGTAGAAGTGCTTCTCTCTCGGGCTGACTCTGCTCGTACCTTGCAGGTTTCCTCAGATGATCTACGTTATGGCTTCTCCAAACTTCTGGGGTCTCCAATGCACCTTCAGCTTCACACTCACAGTGTCACACACTGCCCTCTCAGGGGCACACTACCTGGCCTCCCAGGCCTTCTGAAATCTGGGTGGAAGCCTTCCTGATCCCACAACTCTTGTATTCTGCATGTACCTAAAATCAGCATCATGTGGATGATGCCAGGATCTGCCACCAGCTTGAGCAGCAACCAGGTTTCCTTCTTTCTGAGTGCTTGGATTGCTGAGTGCTCTGAACCCAATCCCAAGGAACAAATTCTCTAGACTGCCAACATTCTGGAACATGGTGCTCTGGGGTTTCTTCTCAAAGTAAAATCTTTTACCTTTGCAATTCTGAGGCTATAAAGGCTTCTGTTTCTTGTGATATCATCAGGCCATCTTTCCTGTTGTCTTCTGAAATACCTGGCTTTTCCTTGCTAGTCTTTTCAGAGACCAGTGTCTTCTCTGTTCCATCTTTGCAGGCTGCAACTTTTCTGGAGCTTCCTTTCTGGCCAAACTCACAATGTTTTGAGTCATTCTGCTAGACTCTTTGCTCATGATTCTCAACATAAGTCTAGCTGAAAGCCCCCAACAGTAGTCATGCCACCATCTCAACATTAGAGTGCCTTGAAATTTCTTCTGCAAGAGTAGTCTGTGCCCTGACAAATTTGTTTTAGAAAGGTATGCCATGTTACCTGAGCCTTTGTAGTCTGTGGCACATTGCTCTGTGTGCATCTTAGCCTACTCAGTACTTCTTTATTTCAGTGTGGTTTATCTTCATCTTCAGGAAATAGTATCGGACTCACAGTCAGAGTCTGTAAGTTCAGTGCCAGATTTTAGAACTTCTCAGCCTTAGCATCTAGGGATTTTACTAAGTACCAGAGCCGTCACTTTTATAACTTCTAATTTATCAGTGAAACAAATATGTCAGCATTTTTCCTACAAAACATTTACTGTTAAAATGGAACAACATAGCTGAAAGTTTTGGAGCACTTTAACATGTTACACACATTGTTTGTTAGGGTTTGGAATTCAAATGTTCTCCAAAAGCTTGTATGTTGAGGGCTTGGTTCCCAGTGCAGCAGTGATTGAAACTGTAGCCCTTGGAAGACGATTGGATAAGGGTTCTTTTTATTGTCTTCTTCTTTCTTTTTTTTTTAATTTTCTTTTTTAAATTATTTATTTTAAAAAATTTTATTATAAGTACATATTTGTAGTACATAATGATCATGTTCCTTGCGAGAAGTTGGTGCATACACATAACACATCTTATGAGGGTTCTAGCCACATTTATGGATTAATTCATTGACAAGTTCATAATTTTATGGCGTATTGGGAGCTGATGGAAATTTAAAGATGGGGCCTCCTTGGAAGAAGTAGATCTTTGGGAAGGTGCCCTTGAAGGCTATATTTTGTTCCCTGCTCTTCTTTTCTTTTTCTTTTTGCTTCCTGGCTACCGTGAGGTAAGCCACTTTGCTTTGCCAGACTCTCTGCAGTGACGCTCTACCTCACCACAGTCCCATGAACAACACAGCCGGGCAACCATGAACTGAAACCTCTGAAACCATGAGCCAAAATATTTCTCCTTAAGTTGTTTTTTCAGGGATTTTGTCACAGTGACTAGCACATTATTACTTTTAGATATGTATGGGTAATTACTAACAACTTTTGATATGCTATGACATACAGGAACAACAGTAAAATTATTGATTAAGCTTTTGTTCATATCCTTCATTTGCTGTTCCACTTTCCTAATTGGCAACAGAATCTTGGGCATTATATAACTGTCCTGTGTATTAATCCAACATTAACATCTTTTATTTAATCACCTTTAAGAACACTGTTCTAAGAACACTGAAGAGAAAGTTCATTGAAGAGAAAGTTTGTGCTTTCATCTATTTGTTTCTTCTTCATAAGAGAGAGTCTTTTTTGTCTATGATTTGTACCCTGAATAACATTTTGACCATTCTTTTCAGATTATGATACGATGTACTGTTTTTATTCTCTAATTATTTTGTTATGAAATTTTTATTTTTTCATATGAGAATGCTTCTTATATTTTATTAATACCTGACTATGTTATATTAAATTTTTTTAAATTGCTATGAGTGTCTCATGCAACAAATGGAATATAAGCAAAACTGTAAAGCCTGTAGTTGGCAATGTAACTGAGCTAGTTTTTTTTCTTTCCTTCTTTCTTTCTTTCTTTCTTTGATAGGTTCATAAAAATCAGTATGTAAATTGTGGTTAAACCTTGGAGCTTTTTGACTCTCTTTACTGCATTTGTTTATCTCACATTTTTATTTGCCTTGTTAAAGATATTTCAGATCTAAAAACTGTGTTTTAGAAAACTTGATGCTAACCCTTATTATCTTTAAATAAAAATGTTTTAACCTTAAAATGTTTAATTTAAAAGATATAGGAAATACATTCATAGTTGACATTGATGATGGCTTACACTAATGACTGATGCTATTTTTCTAATTGAAAATGTGTCAAATACTTAACAATTATAATAGTTATTGCAGAAAGCTAAGCTTTATAGGGTCTCTAAGAAAGACGATGCTACAAATAGTTTTAGGTTATAGTGGAAATTATTGATTTTATTTCATTAAGTCTTTTGTTCACAGGATAAAGAAAAGATCTCATCAGAATGTATTTCTCACCAGCCTTGGGCTGGCATGAGTAGACGTAAGCAAATTTAATGGAGCCTGTGTGCTCTGGGGCCATTCAGCTGTGGTTCATTAATTCATTTTTTTTTAAGTACAAAGGTTAACATATCAAGTGCCAAAAAAAGTTAAAGTACAGATTGTATACTTTTAGGTAAATAACCATAGTTACTTTATAAACCGAGCAGCAGTGTCTGCATTAGCAAATAATAAACTCCAGTCAAGAGAAGTGAATGTGCTGTTATTGTACAATTATTAGGTCTGTATACTGCATTCTTAGCCTTATTCTAACTTCAAATAGTCCTTTTTCCAATTTCATTCAACTTTCTTTCACTGGAGAAATTCAAGGTTTACTTAAACAACATATATTTTCTAATCCACTTTCTTTTTTTTTAGTCTAATCCACTTTTTACAAATTAACAAGGTTATCTTGCTCCAAGACTAAGATCCACATTAACAAATTAATCTTTTCCTTACCCTCTTCCAAATTAGATTTAGCTCTTATCTCCTCAGTCTTCAGCTCCTATTAAATCACTATTTTGATTTTGTAATTTTAGCTCGTTAAAATTACATACCAATATAACAGTTAAAACAGCATTATCACAGCATGTTCATAGTGGAGGGAGTTTTTTATTACAGAAATTCTTTTAAATTGAACTTTTCTTGATATATAATTAAAGTTTTTCACAAACATATCTTTTGTGTAAAGACATCAGACTTTATATAAGAATGTGTATGTGAGGAATGTAAGATAAAATGAAGACAGCTAAATTTGTTAAAATTGTAAACCTAATATGAAGTTGATAATAGGTCAGTTTTAATATGTGAGAAGGGCCCTACTGATATATGACATCATTTTTTATCCAACACTTTTTACTCTTGAAACAGTTATTTGAACACTTGCATGCCATGCTGATTAAATTTGCAAATAGCACAGGTTTTGGGGATCACTATTTCCTTAAATAATAGAATGCTGATTCATATTGACTAGCTGAAACTAGGGACTGTATCTGACCAGGTAAAATCTAATAGGTATATATAAAGAATTTTGAACATCATTCCCTATTGCTATACATTAGCACTCGAGAAAAAATACTTAGAAGTTTTACACATTATGTTTAATATATGTTAGTGGTGCTTTGTGGCTGCCCAAACAGCTAAGTGATCTGAGGGCTTCCATGAATGAGTTAACATGTGTTTTGTTGTAGGTTTTTTTTCATTTAAGAGGGTTACACCTATAGTAATATAAGAAAAAAACAGTATAAACAATTGGATCACAAGTCTATGTGGAATGTAGTCATAGGGAAAAACAAAAACAACAACAAAAACCCTAAAAACAAAAATGACAATGTATTAGCAACAGATATCTCCAGAAAGCGTTAATATGAAAAGTTAAATTTTCCTTTTCTGTTTTTCTATATTTCTTCCAATGGACAGAAGTTAATTTTTAACTTTGGTAAATGATATATGATATCATCATGGTAACTTTGGTAATAGATATGTGTGTTTTGTTTGTTTTTGAGAAAGATTCTCAGTATGTTCCATGTTGGCCTCTTAACTTGCTAGCTAGCTCATGTTGGCTTTGAATTACTAGTAATCCACCGGCCTCAGCCTCCCAGAGTCCTGGGATTACAAGCATGTGCCACCACACCGAGAAGAAAATGCTTTTTTAAGCAGAATAGGGGGGTTACATTAAAATGAGACATGGAAATAACTGATATTCAGTGAGTGGAAAGTGGCTAGAGCAATAGAAGGACAAGCAGAGGTTCTATACGAGAACTTACCTATTTAACCTTAAGTGAAGGTCACAGGTTACTAGGCCAAAGAGAACAGGATTTTTTTTCTTTTTTTTTTAAATATAATTTAAAACTATTTTGTACCAGTACAATATATTAATTTTACAAATGTAAAAGTTTATCAGCTGTTAAAGCATTTGCAAAATCCACACATCCTACTTCAGCTTTATTGTACAATATCTATAAGAAAATATTAATTTTTAAATTAGAAAACATAAAAATGCTTTCAATATAGAAGAGACAATCTGATTTTAAAGACAGTACTCTATAAGAATATCTACCCAGAAAATAACAAACTTTCACAGGATACCAAGCTGTATGGAGGCTTCAGCAAATCCCTTACAAAGCTCTGTTTAAAACCAGCCAGGATACTTAACGCAAACTGTATCATTATTCTTCATTAGAAATCCAGACCCCACGCAAGGTGGTTTCTTATACTTAAAAAAAAAGGTTGAGGCATTTTTCAGGGTGAGCATTCTGAACATCTCTTACATACCAAGAGCAACACTCCCAACTTAATAGGCATGTGCAGATATCTTCCTTCATGTAGATTATCTGTGGCAACTGGCAAACAGGAATTTTTATAGCGATCTGCAGTACTTAAATGGAAGCTAGTAATTTCTGTGTCTTCCAAAGACAAGTCTAGAAGCAAGGAGTTCTATAGTGAAATTGGTCTTGGTTTTGTGTAGGAACTGTGTGACACTGACTCTAGTGTACGGGCATAGGAGAGTGCCCTGGACACTAATGTGTATTTCTTCAAGTTTCTGCTACGTGGCTCTTACTCTTTCTCTGTGTAATGCTGTTCCTTTGTTATGAGACAGAAGAGGTAATCCAAAGTTGTAGAATTGGGCTGAAGTGGAAGTTTGTTTTTTGAAGAGAAATTCTGTCCTTCCCTGCTGGCTTCTAGCTTACTCTTTAAGGATGAAAACTTGCTTCTGTTGGATTACTTCACAACATAGATTGTTCACAAGATAACATAGGTACAGAGTCCGTCAAAAAAATGCAGACACCTCAGCAGTTTGCCATACTAATTAAATGTCTGGATGCTAATGGCTACCACTCTGAGCACTTCTTGGTAGAGGCCAAAGTTAACTTGTATTAATCTCGTGATGTCTCAGTACAATTGGTATTAAAATATGTGTTTATACAAATTTTTCTTTTCCTAATTATATATTTTTGGCAGATGTATACATAAGTGTATGTATGTGTGTGTGTGTTTGTATATATACTGTATATATATATATATATATACACTATATATATGCCATATATATGCTTTATATATATACTATATGTGCGCTATATATATACACACACACACATACATACATACATATTTTTTTTCACAAATTGTAATGCTCCACTAGCTATGAAAACTGTTTAACATAAGACTTTTGGAAAAACTTGATAAAGGGCAAATACATATTGTACAATACATGTAATGTCCAAAAATGAGCACATTGAAGGAGATAGGCCTTATTTGACTTCATAAAAATTAGTCCCATTACATTGTTTCTTGTTAGTATTAATTAAAATCTAATGCTTATATAGAGTATACCGATGAGAAACAAACTCATTTGCACCTTTTGGATTCCATTTCATGGGTAAGAAAAATAGTTACATACTTTTTTGCCATTGCCTGTTGGTCTGTTGCTTTTTTTTTTTTTTTTTTTTTTTTTTTTTTTTTTTTTTTTTTTTTTTTTTTTTTTTTTTTTTTTTTTTTTTTTTTTTTTTTTTTTTTTTTTTTTTTTTTCCTTGCTGGGAGCTCACCTACCTTCTCTGCTATTATTGTGCCTCTTCTCTATAGTGAAATTCTTCTTACATTTTTTAATCGAAGATTTTATTTTCTTCTGGAAGAAATAATTCAGTGTTAGAAAAGAAAAGAGAAATTGTCTCTGAAACTTTGTTTTCATTACTTAGCAAGTTTTACAATTAATGACAGAAGTTTCTCTTGTGGCCTTTCCTCCCAAAGACTGTGCTTATTTATATTCCCCAGTAGCCTCATGTGACCTTGTTAAAAGCTTCATGTAATTCCCAAATAAATTACATTTACTGTCTTGCCTCTATCTAGTATTTTATTGACATTTCTAGATAAGTTTAATAGGATGAAGAGAAACAGTGTTTTCTTTATAGACTCAGTGGGCAATTTGACCTCCGAAGGTTAAACTTACCCTGATGTTGAAGGAAGCAATTCTTAATTATACTCTGTCAGTTTCTGCATCAACAAGAGATGCTCTAGTCTGTGATTGTATAAATTTTAATTTTATTGTTTTTCTTTCTTATAAAAAGGCTTCATATTAGCAAAATTGCCATATTTAAAAACAGTAGCTGATTTTTCTAATACATTGCATATTCTCATCTGTAGCTCAGCCATTTCACACTTTATTTCCTTCAGAAACTCTCAGTTGAGTACCATCTGGCCATGGTGATTTATTGCTGTAGAATTTCTCAAGTTGCTCTATTATTTCCTCCTAGGAGATTGCTCTCTGCCATTGCCCCACTGATTTTTCCAAGAAAATGACCTTGGAATAGTCGTTTCCAGACTGTCCTGTACAGCAAAGGTCAATGAAAAACAAAACTGAATTAAACTTTCCTGCCACTTCTTATCCTCTTATTTGCAGTTCTCATGGCTTAATGAGAACCTCAGCAGCAAGTCCAACCACTCATGTTTGCCTGTTTAGTTTTCATATTTCTTTTTCTTTTGTTTTTCTGATTATTCCTTTTCTGCCAATATATTTTTGATATTGAATTTTTTAGACTGTCATATTATAAGATATTCCAGATACTTTCCATGTATTCATAATGTCTTTATGGGATTGTTTTGGGTTTTTTGTCCCACTACCCACAGATTTCTCTTTTGACCTTTCAGAAAATGTCACAGTGCATGTATCTTTCATAGCTAGTGTCGTTATCTCTCTTTCAAGCAGTCTGGATGGTTCTTAAACTCTTTAGTTCTCCTTTGGAGGGCTATTAACTAGATTTTTCTTCCAATTTTTAGTGAATACTTTTTAAAGTCTCATCCTTTTGGTTAATATTATGAGATGCCATACTAATTAGAACATAAACTTTAATTGTACAGCCTTCCCAATTTCCATGTTCTACTCCTACGCATACTCACCTGTGGAAATTTCTATACATTATATTAATCTGATTCCTCTTTTATAACTGCCCAAACAAGCCAAGTAAAGCTCATTAATTATTGCCTCCACACATTGTGCTCTTCTGTCATTCATTTGGATAATAATGGACATAATTAAAATCATTCATTGTAATAGCCTTCTTAGAAAAGAATGCTTGAACAGGAAAGGTTAAAAGCAATTTGTGTTATTCTTTCATATTCTGTAGTTAATGTAACAATTTTTTGTACCTGAACTTTGTTCAAACAATTATTTTGTTAAAAAAGATTACTTAATATGCTTTGAAGTATAGTTAATTGTGATTTAAATATATTCTACCTTTATTCAGAGTAATTTAGAACAGTAATTTTTAAACTTGTAATTCAAATATTAAAACATCACAAATTGAGACAAAATTTCTAAAATCTGTCTTAAATTATTAGTCATTTTCAAGAAACAAAATCAAGGATTAAACATCAAATTCTAAGTATATATGATACAATCTTTTCTTTAGTTTTAAATACAAATACACTACCAATAACACAGTCACCATTTGCTCAGTTTGTAAAAGGGAGTAACAGATTATAACAGCAGAAGAAATGTTAATTTTGTTCATTTTATTGCTAGCACACTGTTTCCTTCATTAGGTAGAACAGAGTGTTCTAAAAGTAAGTTAGATATATAACTATTTGGTGTTGATATAGATATTTTCCTTGAATTTTTGAAAAGATTAAGGTTCTGTCCATCTCAAAAGTACTTAGTACCTACATGTATAGCTCCATATATATCATATATGTGGATATTTATCCATATGTATTTATATGTACATAGATACGTTCATGTATACATATATAACCTTAAAGAAATACATACTAGATTATAATTGTAAAACCTATCTTTCTACCGTAATCTCAACAAAAGCCCTAATTCTTCCTTAAATTAAAAATATATAAAATACAGTATTCACAAATAAATAATAATATGTGTTATTATAAAAGTCCTCTATAGTAACATTAATGGCTATGTCAGACAGGTTATACTAAAATTACTTGTATGATAATGTGTAACAGTTAATTGAAAATTCTTTCTAAAATTTAAGCAACTAGTCTTTGTTTATGTATAAGTCATATTATTTAAGGATTATGCTGTGCAAGCATGTTTGTTTAGTACCTTAATGTAAATATTCCATATTTGGTATAATGTTACAATGAGACCTCTTGTTTTAGCTAAAAGATCAACATTTATGTATTAAAACTGCTTAGAATAGGGATGTTTTATAACATAGGGCTTATCCTGTAATGAATTCTCTTACAAATAAATACTGTTGTATTGGTTACTATCTCAAATGTATGTAGGTACTGTAAATGTTATGATGTGCATGAGTTGGAGAGTATATTTACATAAGACCTAGATTAGGTACTGGATCTCACAGTGCAAGTCTGAGGTAGGCTGTAATCAGTGATCTCCATAGTTTTCTCCGTTTTCTTTTTCCAGCAAGTTATTCTTATACTGTAGAAGTCACAGGATAGCCTTTCCTTTTAATTTCCATCTTTACTCAGTAGTACATAGCAGTATTTCATTCAAGTTCTGGGAATACGAATGCTGTTTTTTCCACTTTTTTAGTCTTGATATTTTCTTTTTCCTTTATTCCATAATCTTGTCAGTAGTGTTCGGAATGGGGAAGAAAAAAATTAAATACTGGTGTTCATATAACCATCTTGACCAGAGTATGACTGAAGAATTTTAAAATAGAAATTTATCAGGTCACAGTACAAGGTAAGGATGGCCACTCTTACTGCTGTTATTCAGCATAATACTGAAAATAGTAGTCAGAGCAATTAGGGAAGAAAAAGAAATAAAAGGCACCCAAATCATAAAGGAAGAAGTGGAATTCTCTCTACATTCAAATGACATGATCAGATATGTAGAAAACTCTAAAGACTTACCAAAAAGGTTAGGGCTACAGGACACAAAACAGCGTGCAAAAATCAATTGTATTTTTATATACAAATAATGAGCTATCAGAACAGGAAATCAAGAAAATAATCTTGTTCATAACAGCAACAAGAAGAATAAAATACTTAGGAATAGTCTTAACCAAAAAGGTAAAAGGCTTATACCCTAAAAACTAGAAAATATTGATGAAGGAAATTAAAGGAAACACAAAAATTGGAAAGATACATAAATTGGAAAGATGTATAAAATATATATATGTATTTATGAATTGAAACAATTAATATCATTTAAATCCCCTTACTACCCAAAATGATTTATAGAAAATGCAGTCTTTATCGAATCCTCTTTGGCATTACTTTGTAGAAATGGACAAAAAGTCCTAAAATTTATATGAATGTATAAAAGATCACCAGTAGTCAAAATAATCTTGACCAAATACAAAACTGGAGCCAATATTCTTATTTCCAAATACATTATAAAGCTACAGTGATAAAAACAATGTGGTGCTAGCTTCACTGCAGAAATATAGGTCAGTGAAAGAGAATAGGAAGAAATAAATCATTATGTTTGTGATAAAGTTATATTCCACAAGGATCAAGAACACATAATGGAGAGTGGATGACTGGTTTTAGGAAAACTGAGTATCAACATGTGGAAGAATTAGGCCCTTATCTGGCACCATTTATTAAAATCAACTCAAATGGATTAAAAATAAAACTGCAAGACATGAAAAGACAGAAGTACTTGAAGAAAACAGAGAAAAACCTTCTTGTCATTGCTGTGAATGATGATCTTTTTGATATGACATCAGAGGCAACAAAAGCAAAATTAGACATCTGAGATTGCATCAAGCTAAAAGGCTTTTGCACTTCAAAGGAAAAACAGAGTGAAAAGGCAACTTGTGTAGTCCAAAACAATATTCCCAAACTATATATTTAAAAAAGATTAAAATCCAAAATATGTGAAAAACTCATTTCACCCAATAGCAAAAATACAAATAGTGTGATTTTAAAATGAGCAAAGAACTGGTATAGACATTTTTAAGTGACAAATACACTATATGAAAAGGTGTTCGCCAAGCAGGGTGCCACATGTCTGTAATCCCAGCACTTGGGAGGCAGAGGCAGAAGGACTGTGCTGAGTTCGAGACCAGCCTGAGCTACACAGTGAGCTCAAAGCCAGCCCGAACTACATAGCGAGACCCTGTCGCAAAAAAAAAAAAAAAAAAGGCGGTCAACTTCAGTAATTCAAGGAAATGCAAATCAAAACCACAATGAACTACAACCTCACACCTGATAGAATATCTATGATTTGAAAAATGAAAGATGAGTGTTGGAGAAAAAGCAACCTTTGTGTATTGTTGGTGGGAATGTAAACTGGTACAGTCAGTATGAGTTTCTTTAATAATTAAAAAATAGAACTTCCAAATGATCTTGAATTCTCACTTCTGGGTACATCCAAAGGAAATGAAAGCAGGACGTTGAAAAGATGCTTGCCCTCCCAAGTTCCTTGCAGCATTATTTACAATAGCCAAGTTATGGAAATAGCCTAAATACCCATCATGGGGATAAACAGATTGACAAAATGTGGTATATCTATACAACGGACTGCTCAGCCTTAAAAAATGATATCCTGCCATTTGCAGCAATATGGATGAAACTAGAGGACCTGATGCTAAGCAAACTAAGCCAGACAGAGAAAGAAAAATGTATAATATCATTTGTATGTAGAATCTAAAAATGTTAAACTCAGAAATAGAGAACAGGATGGTGATTATCAGAGGATGAAGAAAAGGAAAATTCAAGATACAGAGTTTCAATTAAGCAAGATAAGTAAGTTCTGCAAACCTAATGTACAATAATGTAAATATAGTTAAAATATTGTATATTGAAAATTTACAAAGATGATAGATTTTTAAACATTTCATTTACTTTTAATTTCTGTTTTTTTAGTTGTTAATTTTTTTTCTTTTCTTTTTTGTGCTGGGGATCAAACTCAGGGCCTTGTGCTTGCAAGGTAAGGCAAGCACTCTAACCATTGAGCTAAATCCCCACCTCTAATTGTTATATTTTTAATTAACATAATAATTGTACAAATTTAAGATTACAGATCTTCAGTGTTCTCACCATACTTATAAAAAAGGATAACTCTATATGGTGTTAGATATGTTAATTAGCTTAAGTTTGATGAATATTTTTCAGTGTATACCTATATCAAATCATTGTTAATGCCTTAAATATACAATTTTTAACTGTCAATTATTCAGTAAATTAAGCAGGGGAAAGAAGATGACTAGGTCAGATTTTTATTTTGATCAACTTACATATTCTTACTCTAATCATTAAAATTTGTACTCCTCAAAGTTCTTTCCTGTATTTTTCTACTTGCGTATTTCCCTTGAGTCATATCTCAGCTTCTGTTTCTATTTTAGTTATCTCCCACTCAGACGTCTGCAGGGTGTCTGAATTCACTTATCTCCTTAAGCATCTCTTCTGTAATGATTGACAGGAATCTCATCACATGACTAAAATAAAATTCACTCTTTATTTTCCTTCCCAAACTTTCTTTTGTTGTATTGCTCTAGCTGTGCTTAGTAATGGCAGATAGTATCATTATCTTTTAATTTGCCAAAAGCCAAAAACCTGAGAATTATCTTTGACTTTTCTCTTTCCTGTATTCTCTATACCCAGTTCATTAACAAGTATTATATATATCTAAACTACCATATGTTGCTCTCAAATCTTTCTTTCCTTCCATGTTAATGCCTTCTCTATTACATCCTCTCTTTCCTGGACTATAGCCATCCCTCTTTGGTCTTCTTAATTTCGTTCTTGCTTCCTGTCAGAGCAGGAATGGTCTTCCTAAAAGCCCAACTGGATCACACCATTCCTCAGCTTAGAATTTCTCAGTGTTCTTGATGTCCTTATTTTCAAGTATAAACTCCAAAAATGAAACACAGGGCACAGTAGGTTCTGGCTTTTGTCTACATCTTGGCACTTCAGCTTTTCTCCCTTCAAACGCTCTTCTTCACTCATTGAGCTACTTTCAGTTTCCAGTAG
Source organism: Hystrix cristata (assembly GCA_004026905.1). Taxonomy (NCBI): domain Eukaryota; kingdom Metazoa; phylum Chordata; class Mammalia; order Rodentia; family Hystricidae; genus Hystrix; species Hystrix cristata. The sequence goes on from PVJO010000191.1 coordinate 264,052, forward strand.
TCCTCATATTGAAAAATAATAATATAATGGAAGATTAGAAAGGTATTTCTTTTTTTTTTTTGAAAGGTATTTCTAAAAGGAATATTTCAAATCTCCCCCTTAAAGGAACCCTCTTTGTTCTATGTATATCTTTCAGTTTTTATTTGTTCTTTACATGTTAAAAAAGTAGAGAAAAGTAGAAAAAAGGGACCATCTGAGCTATCATCAGCAGATATTGATAATCATTAACTGCATAATCATATTTGATGGGATTTATTGGTCATTCATTTCATATACGTCATAGATCTTAAAAGCAAATCCGTAAAGTGTGAGTCTCCTTTATGTTACTTATACTGAAATAAAATATCAGCTCATAGATTTCAGAAAGAACTCACATGTTGAGATGAATCCTGATACAATCTCTAGCACAGGTAAGTACTTGGTGATCTAACCAAAATCAAAAGTCTAGAAATTGAACCCTTCCCCAGATAGTCACTTTCAAATACGCAAATTCAGGGGTTTTTTTTGTTTTGTTTTTTTTCAGAGATCACATAATCAGTCTCTTTCCTGCTTAATTTTGGAATACTGGCATATCTATCTGGAGTCTGAGAACAGACAAAATTATATCTTCAAAAATTTAAAATTTTAAAAATGGAATCTACTTGTTCTTATGGCCAGTGAACCTGATAGATAGTTTCAAGGGCGTATGGGTGTGTGTATGTGAGTGTATATGTGTATGTGTTAGTTTTAAAGCTAAATGGGAGTGGATTAATCAAGAATTCTAGGCAGACTAGAAATTGCTTCACCTTTTCTAATATCACCTACTGATTTTACAGTAAAAGTTGGCTACAAAAATAGAGATGAAAGCACAATTCATTTTATTTGACTCTGTTAAAAATAGCATTGTCAAACATTTTGTGAGGTTTCTTTCATCATATATTGGGCTGCTGTGAAGAAATAAACCTCCACTTGCTTTTGTGACAATGGATAATAAATTGACTGATATAATTCAAGAAGTTGAAAAATGCATTGAAAATAATGGGGCATAACGTTGTAGGGTTAACATTTAGTCATAGACGATGCAATTAAATAAAATAGGCATTAACTTCAAGGTCAGTCAGTAAAGTAATAAAATTGAATATTTTAATTGAATTGTAATTGCTTCCCATTGATACATGCAAGTAAAGTAAAATAGATGTCAGCTCTGCAAATTATGGTTCTTCCTCCTAATTAATTTCTTAATTCTGCATGGCTCTATCCAGTGCCTAAGTCTTGTTGTGGGTTTATTCATCCACCCAGCTTCTATCAAAGAATATCTATATGACATGATTAAATGGTTAGATGTTAGGAGGCACAGTAAATCTTCTGTACTTATAGAAAATCTTTTAGTAACTTAAAATAGCTTATATGTGAATTTGAATTAAAATGTACCCTAAATATAATAGTATTGCGGTTCTTATGGAACTGTCATCCTTATTAATATTGACATTTATATTAACATGTGAGTATAATCATCTCAATGATTATTAAAATTTTCTATAGGAAAGATAAATGCATTCAGACCCAAATTCACAGGTGACTGCTTGAGGAGGTAAATTGAATTAACTTGTTAAGGTTTGGTAAAGCGCCTTTAGTTCCATTCATGACCTGGGCTTCACTAGATAATAAATATCTAACTGGACTGAATCTAAAGAAAAAACATCTCTGTTAAGAATTAATATAAATTGAAGCTTTTAGATAAAGTTATATTGCATTGAAAAGGCCCATGAGCTTTTGTGGCTTTTTCATGAATTTTTTTGTAGTCTTTCAAAGGGTTATGAATGTAAAGCACTTTTATATAAAATAAAAAGGAATGATGACATAGATTTCAAGGAAGATTTTTCAAATGATACTGAAGTTGGATTGGCTCTTGATGCGAGGGTTTATTTGGACTGGTCCCATTCACCAGTTAAATACCAAATTCTTAAAACTTAAAAGCACATGGATTTAAAAATTACTGAGGTGTTGTTATATATACTTTAAGAAGTATTCTATACAATAGAATCATTTGAGCACAAATATTAGTATATTAGCACCACTCAGTAGTTGTGCTTAGTAATATAAATGGAGTCTTCTTATTGGTAAAGCAAACAGACTGAGAAGTGATTTATGTTTTCTGAGCTTTATAAAAGTTTTAACTCAAATATTGACCTGATTATTTAAAATTTTCTCTCTGAACCATATGAAATACATTTTCTCATGCTAATGTGACCCATACTTTCCGTTCTTAATTATGAAAGATCTTGCATGTCACAATTCTGTGAATGTCATCTAATTAAAAAATTCCAAAGCCAAAATACTTGTAATAAAAGACTGAAATCGTACAGCTGCTTACTTATAGATAAGCTAACAGTTTTCACATTACGGGGATCTGGTTTTCCAGATTCCTGTTTTAAAATTATTTTAATAATTGTCTTGTTCCATTTATAGAAATGAAAGTGAATATTATAAAGACTATACATACAATGGTAAAATGTTTCTAAATAAGGAGACTTGTGCAAAAATTTAAGCAGTTGACGTTTTATTATAATTACATGTCATTTATATTTATAGACTCATAAGTGTTCTAAACATTAAGAATCCCTTGAAAAAAATTGCATCTCAGTCTATTCTGGTATAGGATTAATAATCTTTCTACTACATCCCTACCTAGTATCAACCAATGTGTTAGAGTCTTAGCTGATCTAAAAGAGATTTCAGATATCATGGTGGCTTTAGGCCATTGCTTTCTCAAGCACAGTAGCTTCAATTGCTAGAGGTCTGTAGATGTTATCCAAGAAAATATTTTCTAAAAACAGTGTGAAATGCATGTCATATGGACATTGATCATGAGGTCCTCAATGACTTGTCACATTCTAATGAGCAGAAAAAATTGAAGCAAAAAAGGGCTGCACTCATAGGAAGTCACTACTAAAAGGATTAGAGGAAAAAAGACCTAAATAGTCATTATAATAAAGTACAATAGAATTTATTAGCCTGATACAGTATATATTATATACATTGTTAATCTAAAGTAGAAATACCTATTCAGAAGAGTACCTGAGCTATTTTATTGAATCTAAACAAGGAATTTCATTATTAAAACTTAGACATGTTTGGAAGAAGAACTATAGTGTATTTAAATAATATCTTGAGATAAAATTGCTTAAATTATTGTTCATTTCAGAGAAACTCACCTGGATAACCTGATATAACGTCTGTTAAATTTGCAGTGTTTCAAAATAGTTTGTCAGGTCCTGCCGGTGCTTTGGCTTTATATGTCCAGTGAAATCATATTTTGTATATGCAAAGACTCTTTTTACTGTTGGTTGTTTGCATGAAACGTCTGAAGCATCAGATCCATGAATCATGGCAGCATATACCACCCTTATTAAACGATGTAGACCTGTTACCAGAACTATAAAAACTCACACATGGAATTTATTTATTAATATCGATAGAAAGGAACATATCACTTTTATTTTAGCTGTTTTTTACTTATACAGTGATCTACTATAGTGGAGTAATCTGTAGTGTATTTCAGGAAAATATTCAAACATTGCATCCATAATATTTTAAATTTTGATGTATTGCAGTGCTTTTTGTTTTATAGAATTTTAAGTGCTTAGCCATGAAGTAATTAAATTGAAGATATTTCTATGATTATGTGAAAATCTTTAAATAATCAGCTAATTTTTAACCAACATGTACCTATGTGATGATCACAGTTGATGTGGAAAAATTGTATGCAGTTTTCATTTATGTTTAACATTTTACTGACTTTATTTAAAGATATGCCAAATTATTTTATTGACTATAGAATGCAGCGATTTCTAAATGTGATGTAACTGCTGTTTCCATAATTTAACAATTCCAAACTAGGGCTTGAATTCCACAATAAATTAAAAGACTGAAGAAAAGTAAGAAAGCCATCAGTTTGAATGTCCATTGCTTACTTGTGTACAGATCATGTGCTCTTAAGTTTCTTTTCATGCACTGCATATATTTATTCCCAGATTCATATATAAAATGCACCATGTCTTAGTCACTTTCATAACTCAATCGCTTTCCAGAATTCCAGCCTATGAACACATGAGGCTTTGGGGATATTTTCTATCTAAGCTCTAATATACCATGTAAATTCTCAGTCTTAAACTATTTTGATTATATGTAACCTAAGGCCTGAAGGCTGAGTGTGACATGCATGTATTGTACGACTAATATAATATGTGCGTAAGGATCAGAGAATTGGAAGGAAGGCTAAAAAGTGACTTCTAGCCGTGAATGCCTTGCATATTCATCCTTTGAGTTTTCTGCCTTCACACCCCAAACCCACGGCAGTAATAGATGAATATAAAAAGAAACAAGTTGAAAGACATAGCAGTACTAGAAACCATTGTAAATGTCTCTGGAAACTAGAAATGAAAGAAACTAAAATGAGGAATGAAGCAGAAATGAAGCTATGGCCTGAACTTTAGAGGTCAGAAAGCTGACAAAGGCATTTGGGAGATCATCTGTGGGCAAACAGAAAAGAAAATGCTCCCCATGTGGGAGAACCTCAAAGAAATAAAGAAAAAATATACCATGCATTTTAAAAGACAATTAATTAGAAACATAAATCACCCAGAATGAAATAGTAAGTAGAATTTTGGAAGTGAAACAGGACAAAACAAAACAAAATAGTCAGGCAAAATAAACTGTAGGTGAAGCAACCTAAGAAAATGAATGAAGCAGATAAAAGAAAGAGAAAAAAAAAACCTCAGAAGACAACATAAAGAAATAGACAACTCAAATTGGAAAACTTAAAAAATGTGGGTGATACATTAGGAAACTGCAATATTTGTGTTGCAGCGGAAGAAAACTTAGGAAAAGGCAGGGAAACATACAATGGATTAAAATTTTCTAGATTGAAAAACATAAATTTTGAGATTGAAAGTGCATGTTAGGTGCCATGCAGGGCAAATAAAAGTATATACTTGAACATTATATTAAAATTGGAAAATGTGGACATAGTGTAAATGTGGTTTTTTTTATACAATGGAGTACTACTCTGCCATAAAGAATGATAAGCTTGAGATATTCCTAGGTAAATGGATGCGTCTTGAGACCATACTCTTAAGTGAAATAAATCAGACACACATGTTTAAATACCACATAGTTTCTCTGGTGTGAGAAACTGAAAGTGTAAATAAAGACTAAAATTATTATATTGGGAAAGGGAAGAAAATGTCCAAATGGGAAAGGGAACAAGGGAGGAGGAATGAAACAGAGGACAAGAGAAATAAGAAGTGGAAGGAAAAAATGGAAACAAAGCTTTTGTAAATAGGGAGGGAGGCGAGGGGGAGGGGGATGGAAAAAAAGAAGCAACAAGATATGTCAAGTACAGGTACAAATCCCCTATGATGAATGTTATCACTATGTATATTACATCTAAAATGTACCATTAAAATAAAATTAAATTTAAAAAAGACATAGTGTAAATTATATAACCTAGCATATAGAATTAAAAATTAATTATATGGGAACCACTGTTAATTGATAGCACATTTCTCATTAGGAACAAAAAAATCCAGGAGGAGTAATAGATTGCAACTAAACTACTAGATAATGGAGAAAGTGAAATAGAGACATTACTAGACATGTAAAAACTGGGGAGTATAGTACTTAGAGATCTTCAGTGGAAGAAGGAAGAAGAAATTTTAGAAGTATACTGAAAGAGAAACAAAAAAGAAACAGTAATAATGAACATAGATTACTGTAAAATATGTTGATAAGCATAACATTTCATGGTAAAAATGATGGAACAAAAAATTAATAGCTGAAATGGTGGAGCCTTTTTAGTTACTTCTTAAACTATGCTGATTTCTGCTAGTTAAAATGTTGGTAAAAATGCTTAGTATGGTTAGACCTAAACATAGGTTTTGAATGAGTGCTTAAAATTGCGGATAACTACTGGTAGAGTAGAAATTTAATCTATAGCTTCCAGATCGGCCCAGTAAAGCAGATGAATCTCTTTTCAGTCCACCACGAGGCAGGAAAAAAAGGAAGAACAGATATGAAGTTCAGTGTAATAGAATGTCTGTACTACACTGCTGGGATTTGTATATTGTTTGGATGTGTCCCCTAAGAGCTTCTGTCCTGAAATTTAATTCCCATAATGAGGTACGAAGAAGGTAGAAACAGTCTCATTGTGTTTAAAGGTAAGCCCTTTAGAGATGGTTAGATTCATCAGAATGGAGGCCCTATGATTGAGTACTAAGCATGAGATTCCAGAGGTTGTATATGCATGCATGTCCTTCTTGGCACTTGTTTTGTTACACCCTCTGCCACCCCTGGGACTCTGCCAGCAGAAGGTCATCACCAGGCGGAGTCTTTTGACCTTGAACTTGCAGAACCGTGAGCCAGAATAAACTCCTTTTCTTTATAAAGGTACCAAGCCTCAGACGTTTTCATTGTATTGATAAAAATATACTAATAGATGCCAAGATTATCAAAGCAGGTCCGGACAAATGATGAATGTAAAATTATCAAACTCAGTTGTGTAGAGTTGTATTTTTAAGATCTGATAAAAGAAAAATACCTAATTATATATAATTTACAAAAGGGATATAAAAAGCACCCAAAAAATTGAGCTTATGGTGGAATAATATACATCAGAAAAATATTAACAAAACAGATACATGCAGTAGTAATAGAATCCAAGATAAAATTCAGTTGTGGAGATAGTCAGATCACTACTTCTTAACAAAAAGAGTAATCTCATCAAGAAATTTTATAAATCATGAACTTGTGTGCACACAAAATGTAGCTTTCAAATATATAAGGAATTAGAAGAAGAAATGATTCCTTCAAATATGTGAAAGAATCATAAGAAGAAATGATTAAAACCAAATTCCTAATGAGAACATTTCTCCCATTCATTAGGACCTGATGGTTCCTGGAGATCAACATTAAGGCCATAGAAGATTTGAACAGCAAAATAAATATGATCATGATTTTGTATGTTTGGGATACAGAAGCTTACTTTCAAGAGGAGAGAACATATTTTCATTCAAACACAAATTAAGCATTTCTAAAACTTGAGTATGTTGTAGACCAAAAAGAAACTTTCCCAAATGTTTTAAAACTTCATAGAGTAATTTTAGAGCAAGATTAAGGGAAGGAACAGAGATTTCGCATATCCCTTCACGGCTTATGTCCATAATCTCCACTCTTATGTGGTACATTTGTTACAGCTAATGACCACACTTTAGCACGTCATTATGATAAAAAGTCCACAGTTTACTGAGGTCCATTCTTGGTGGTGTACTTTCTGCAGGTTTAGACAAGTGTGTCATGACATGTATCCATCATTATACATTATACAATGTTTTTCACTGCCTTAAAAATTCTCTCTGCTCCTCCTATCCATTGAGTGCAAAGATACCTGTAGGAGTTTCCTAGACATATTTTGTCAAGTTGAGGAAGTTCTCCTTTATTCCTAATTTACTGAGAGTTTTTATCATGAGTGGGCATTGGATTCTGTCAAATACTTTTTCTGTATCTACTGATAATCATCATGTGATTTTTTTTTCTATTTTTAGCCTGTGTATATAATAGATTACATTACTTGATTTTGAAATGTTGAACCAGTCTTCCACTTCTGTGGTAAATCACTCTTGGCCATAGTATGTAACTCTTGTTGTACATTTTAAAACTCAATTTACTAATATTTTGTTGAAGATTTTTACATTTGTGTTCATGGGGAATATTGGTGTGTAAGTCTCTTTTTTTGTGATTTCTTTAATTGGATATTTTCATTTTTCACTCTGACCTCATAGAGTGGGTTATGAGGTGTGGGGATGTAGCTCAAGTGGTAGAGCGGTAGCCTAGCAAGCTCAAGGCCCTGAGTTTAATCCCCAGCACCCCCAATCCCCCAAAAAAGAATGGGTTATGAAATAATCTTTCTGGTTCTATCCTCTGAAAGAGTCTCTAGAGAACTGGTATTTGTTTCTTAAATATTTGATAGAATTCACCAGTGAACCCATGTGGGCCTGGTGCTTTTTGTTTGGGAAGATTTTTAATTATCAAACTTTATCAAATTTTAAATTATCATCATAAAGACAACAGCCGTTAACCATAGGGTAAATTAGTAAACAACAAAAAGTAGTGAAAACAAACATATTAGATTGCTGTGGGAATTCAGTTATTTGTATATCACTTATAAATACTGTCTTACACTTAATAAGTACTATATGTTTGTTTTTAAAGGAATTTTCTTAAGAAGTAATAATTTCTAACAGCCATTATGTTAATCGAAAAGCTTTCTTTTGCTGATCTAATATAAAGATAATTATAAAACTAGAAGTTTTTCCCTGCAAAATTACGGGTTCTGATTACAGTTCTTTAGCAGCCTGCTATTTCTAGGATGGAGATTAAAACAAAAAATTGCATATCCAGTGTTTAAATTATAGATGATACTAGACAGACTTAAACATGTACAGAAACTTTGTATTTGGCAGAGTTAGCATATGCGTCAGTAGGGAAGGGGCATCCATAAATAGTATTAATTACACAGAAAAGAATTAAAATTATAGCACTCCATATATGATACCTGAAATTCTAGATGAAGATATATTTGTGTGATAAATGCTTACCTAGTATGTAAGTCCTACAGTTGTTGCCCAGCACCACAAAAATATTTCACAACGGTAAATTATTTTCATAGTCTATGTAGTAGGAATTATAATTCCCCAAGAATGAACTATAAATTAGTAATACTGTTTTGGAAAAATATTTTATATCCTATAGAATTTAGAGATTTGCACAAATGTATACACATTACTATGTAATTTTCTCTGATAGTAATTCCACATAAATATATCTTCACTGTAGCATAGCAAGTACCAGTGGCAAATGAGAAATAGCATACTCACCAATTGCCCAAGGGTTGGAGAGCAGATAAGTAAATTCTGGTAAATCTACATAATGGAACACAGTAGAGAATAAAAATGGATGGAGTGGAGCTACAATAACCGATACGGATAAATCTCACTAAAAGTGTGAATTGAAAAATGAATTTAAAAATTATATTCTGAATAGTGTTTTGGATACACACATTTGTTTAAAATTTCAAGTTCATAGTTGAGATTTAACCCATGAAATTCAGAACAGTGGCTACCCATGTGGGGAAGAGTAGGGAAAGTAGATTGATTAGTGTTAAATATATTGTGAAATTCTATTGTGTTCGTTCATATTTTATTTCTAAAAGAAAATGTTGCACATGAAATAAGGCAAAATTTTGTTTATTGAATTTGGGTGATTACATTGATGTTTGTTTCAAATCACTTCATTTCCTTGTTCATTGTAAACATTGAATTGCAAAGCAGTTGGCAAAAGGAGAAGAACTGGACAGAGTCAACAATTAGTTCATTTATGTGTTTACGCAGCGCACTGAAATTTTAATTCTAGTGAATCCATCCTAAGAAGAAGACTGCTGGGTAGTGAGTTAACTCCAATAATTTGGTACTAATCTGAGTTGTTTTGCCTGGGATTTGATCTAAATTAATATTTAGAGGGAGAAGAACCCTTAGTTTTTACCCAACTTTCCTTTTGTAATTCTGAAATGTGGTTGTAAAAAATGTTATGTTATGAAAAAAGGAATCCAGATGGAAATAGAAGCCTATTGATCAGTTTGTAAAATTAATAAGATGAATGGTTTAAATCAATAATAAATGAAAAAGATATATGAAGAAAGGTAAATATATATATACATATATATATACACATACATACACACACACGCGCACACACACAGAAAGGAGGAGAGGGCGGGGGGGGAGAGAGGGAGAGAGAGAGAGAGACAGAGAGAAAGAGAGGTAAAAACTGGTATGTAAAATTCATTTATTTCATCACTGATTTGCTTTTCCCCTGGTCAGACTAGTATGAAAAGAGTTTGTATTGTGCACACCACACTCAGTTACCTACAATAAACTCTACTATTATATTGAATATCTTTGTTAGTGGGGAATGGTGGTGCATGTCTGCAATTCCAGCACCCAGGTAGGTTGAGCCAGAAGGATCACCGGAAATTCGAGGCCAACCTGGGCTGTATAGTGAGTTCAAGGCTCGCCTGAACTACATAACTACATAATGAGACCCTTAAGATATGTTATGTACAGGTACAAATACCTTATGATGAATCTGATCATTATATATGTAAAAAATACCAATAACATTAGTTTTAAAAAACCAAAAAAATAAAAAATAAAGTTATGGACATGCTTTTTTTTGTGTGTGTGTGTGCTGGGGATCAAACTTGGGGCCTTGTTCTTGCCAGGCAAGCACACTAACCACTGAGCTAAATCCCCAATCACAACATGCTCTTGACACAATGGTGAATTTTGAAACTTGTTTCTGTATTTGCTTGGAAAATTCACTCTTCTACAAATATCTAACTTGATAATACAGTTACGTGTAATCATATGCTGCTATTAAATGAATTGCTTATATAGGTATAACAATCTACCACTCTTCTACTTTCTAGTCTTACATTTAGTGTAAGAAGTTCAGAGTTTAAATAAAATAATGATAAGTGAAAAATTTCACAATGTTGTACAATGAATAAAATGAAGTAGAATAATTAAATAAAGGATTTAAATATCATCCTTTGAACGTATGCTTTTTTCCACCCTAGTTATAATTCTGAAAGGAGAAAGGAACCTAAACAATACATATGGTTGTTGGTGTGGTACAGTTGAAATGAGCTGAAACTTATCTATCAGGATCAAGTAAACCGGTTATTGAAAAAGAATAGGAAAGTAAATACTAGCAAAGTATATTTTATGCGGATCAAAGCAGTTTAAAAAATCCACATACTAGTTAACTAGGTGAGGAGGATCCAAAGGAAGGAGAATGTATCTTTAAAGTTCAGTTTGACAATTATATGGACACATTTAACCTTTCTTGGCAGGTTTAGATCCAGATAAGCATCTTGGAAAAACCCTGGAGGAAATGGAGCCCTATCTCTTAGAGGTAAGAATTTATGCTAATTTCGAAAATATTAGGTATCTAAAAGAGGAAAATCACAATGCTCAGTATAACGATTATAAAAATGATTTTTATTTTAGAAAAAATATTTGCTGTATATTTTGTGAAAAAATTAAACTTCTAGTGGGTGTGAAAATGTTTAAAATTATGAAAATTCTTACATCTTGTTGATCCAAATACAAAAGTAAATAAGCTACAGATGAAGGAAACTGCTCTGTTAGAAAATTTGCTTTTGATGGAGGGAACAGATGGGAGGGGTGGAGAAGAGGGGGGAGAACCAAGAGGCACCATGTACGGGTACAAAACAAACATGATGAATGTGATCATTATATGTACAATGTACCAATACATGTTCTTGGTTAAAAAAAAAGAAAAGAAAATTTGCTTTTATTCAAGTGGACATTATATGCTATATAAAAAGTATTATCCTCTTAAGTATCTCATAGTCTCCATAATTACATGCTTTACTATCAGTAATAAGAGTAGAAACTTCCTTCAGAGATTATCTAATCTATCTTCTTCTCTTTTGCCTCACTTGCCAAGTACTAAAGAAAGTATCCAAGGTTTTAAATGACCCCGTTTAACCCTTACATTGTCAACTCCTGAATGTGTTCTACACATTAAAGAAAGGATTGAGTTTTCACTTACTGTTTTCCGTTAACCATATCATACTTATTAGCATTTTTGAACAAATACTATATTTAGTAAGGCAGTGCTTCTTAATTATACTATGTGGAACTTTTATTTTCCAAATATGATTTAAAAAAAAAAGAAAACTCTACTTTTATGAAAGAATTGAATTCTGTTAATAAGTCATCATTTTCCTACGCTCTACTTTTAGTTCATTATACTATTTCTGGATGTGTTTATATCATTGCTATAATATAAATTGTTAGAAATTGCACTCTTGAATAACTTTATGAGTTTCATATTTTCTTGGAGTTACTTGTAATTGATTATTTTATGGTTAATCAATGTATACCAAAAGCCTAAAAATTCCTAGACTGTTAATTTCTTCTTCCTTTGTACACCCCCCCCCACCACCACCACCACACCATTTTGGGTGGAAGATTTATCTTCCTCACAGAGAAAATAAAAGTCATCATCCTGGAAATTCCTCTGCCTCCCAAAACCACTCCTAACTTACATGTTCCCACACCTATCCATGCTTCCTGAGACTGGGAATAGTCTCCTTCCTGTGTATTGCTAAATCCCTGCATGTGCATCTTGCATCTCTTCTGCACCTACTTTCAGGGACCTATCCTCTCTGTCTTCTGTCTTTATTCTCACTTTATTGTCTCCTTCAAGTTAGGACTGAAACATAGTATAGCCTCTTCCATCCTAAAAATTCCCTTTCTGTAAACTAGTTCTTACTCTACTTACCCTTTTATCATTGCTTCAAACGAACAAAAAAAAAAAAAAAAAAAACCTAGAGATGTCATCTGTATTCATTGCCAGTACTTCTTCATTGATTCAGATGCCTCATGCAGTCTAGCTTTTCCTTCTTTCTCTAAATAGGACAAGTTTAAGCAAGATCATCTGTGATATCCACTTTACCAAACTCAATAGATGTTAGTCTTGGTCAGTTACAAACACTCCTTGGACTGTTTCTCTTCCATTTGATGCCACTCTTCTCTAGTTTTCCTTCTTTTGATTTAGTCACTCTTGGTTTCTTTTGCCATTTCCTAGTCAACGGTCTATTTTCCCTCTAAATTTTTTCTGGATTATCGCAGGCACTCACATGGTTTTAATTATTGGGTCTATTCTTAGGACTCCCAAATCTTTATAGGTCGCATTTCTCTGCCATGCTCCAGTGCTCAGAGGAACTACCAGTTAAATCCCTAGATATTTAACTGTGGCTTTCATATCCATTCCTTTTTGCCATTCCCTTTGTTATCACCTTAATTCAAGTGCCTGTCATTTCAGGCCTGTGGTATTACTGACACCGTCAAATCTGCCTCTGTCTTCTATTTTATTTCTCAATTCATTTTGCCTACTTCCTCAAGGTAGTTTTTCCAATATATCTTACTGTAATTGTCACTTGAAAATAAGGTGAGTCCTCATTGCTATAGGATAAACTCCAAATTCTTTAGACTTCTTTTTCCCTCATCTCCTACATGTGATCAATTAAAATGATCTTTTCTGCTCTGTCTCCAGAATATATTCCAATTCAAGCACTTCTGACCATCTGTACTGCAACCATCAGACAATAATCATCTCTTATGTGGTATACTGCATCAACCCCTAAATGGTCTACTTACTTCTATGCCTCTGCTGTGATCCATTATTCATACATATGCCACAGTGATATTTTTAAAGTGTAAATCAAATGATGTAACTACTTAGTTTAAAATTTAAATGGTTCTCATTGCAATTCAAATAACATCTACACTCCTGTGAGATCACAACCTCTAAGACCCTGCATGATCAGCCTTCAGTGAGCTTTTTCAGACTCATCTTCTACTAATATCCATCATGTTCACTGAGCCATAATCACATAAGACTCTTTAATTGCTGTAAATTTACTTGTCACCCTTTCTCCTTCAAACTTACCTCTTGTAGACATGTTTTCCTCGAACCATCACATGGTACCTTCTCATGATTTTAGTGACAGCTCAAATGCAACTTCCTCAGAGTTCTCCCTGGCTAGCCAAGCAAAAGAATATCTCTCCAGATTATCTTATTTATCTTTTACATGCATATTGTCTCTTCCATGCCCCACCAGAATGTAAGGTCTAATAATCTCACATGATTTTGCCAGATATTAGTTCTTTTATTCAGTTACCTATCCTATGTCCATCTAGCCTTCCATTTATCTCATCTTTAACGTTCTCAGAGGGTCTGGTATGTGACGGAAGCTGTGGTGAGGACTAGGTATACATGGTGAATTAATCAAATAATATCCTCGTTCTTGAGAGGTTTACAATCTACCATAGTTGTTTACAGACCTAAGGATGCAGTTCACTAGGGACCTTCTTTAAGTGCATATACTCCTCCAATTACAAAAAAATTTCAATTCAAAAGGATCAGAGATAAGACCATTTAATAAGCACAAAGTAATTCAGCACAGTGATTTAGTGTATCATCTTCTAGCTTATCAATACTGATGAAACATTTCGTGTCCTATTTCTATGAAAGGATATATGCCTTCTGAAACTGTTACTGATTGCTTTCATTCCTGATACCAGAAAGCAGTTAGTTTTCTGGGCCATTACAGGATCTTTCCCTATATATTCTACTCCTTATATGTGTAGTTTCACCCTTAGCCTTCCTCCTGTGGTTATCTTAAATACCTCAGTGACTTCGGGTACCGATTTTATTCCTGTAACAATTAAAGCTGTTCCTCCATCATTGTCCTGTGCTCCAGATGTGTATTCACCTTTGCCTCTTAAGTGTTCCCAAACATCTTAATCTCAACTATGAAAAAATGAACATTTCTTTTCCCATTTATCTGTGCCACTTTAGTATTTTCTAGTGTGGAAGAGCTCTATTGTTTATTCATTGGTCCAAGACAAAAATAAATTATAATGAATGACTTTATATACTTTTTTTTTCACAAATGAGGCCCCAACTCCTTCAGACTCTACATTATCTTATTGTCTGCCCCCTTTCTCCTCATTGTCAATACACTAGTCTCCTTTCAGTTACTGGAACAGTCTAACTCAAATGTCTCTCCTTTTCTTGCCCCTTGTCAATCTATTGTTCATCGTATCACCATCATGATGTACAGGAAATGGACAGGTGATCATGTCATTATTGTATTAGTCAGTTTTCCCATTACTGGGACACAATACCTGACGCCCACAATTTAAAGAAGAAGAGGTTTATTTCGGCTTGCAGTGTCAGTGAATTCAGTCCATGGTCAACATGGTGAAAGTGTCTGGCAGATGAAAACTGCTCAAGTCATGGCAGCCAGAAAGCAGAGAGCAAAAGGGAGGAGCCAGGGATTAAAATATACCCTTTCATGTCACACCCACAGTAACCTACTTCTTCTACCCAGTCCCCACCTGCTAACAGCTATTTAGCTTAGAGCACATCAGTGAGTTAATCCACTGATGAGGCTAGAGTCTCCGTGATCCAGTCACTTTCCAAAAGCTGTACCTCTGAATTATATGAGACTTTCATGGGACATTTTTTTTTTAATTTACCAAGAACATGTATTGGTACATTGTAGATATACATAATGATCACATTCATTGTAGTTAATTGTACCTGTACAAAATATATCTTGGTTCCCCCCCTCCACCTTTTCCTTCCATTCCCCCTCCCCTCCTTATTTACAATAGCTTTATTTACTTTTTTCCATTTTTTTCCTCTTTCTTTTCCTTTCCTCTCCTTCCTTTCCCCCTCTACCCTCTCTAGTTCTCTTCCCATTTGGATATTATCTTTCTTTTTTACAATATCTATTATGCCTTTTTATCTTACATTTATGGTTTCTCATATCAGAAATAATTCGATATGTACTCATGCATGTCTGGCTTATTTCACTTAAAAGTATGTTCTCAAGGTGCATCCATTTACCTATAAGTGTTTCAAGTTTATCTTTTTTATGCAGAGTAATGCTCCATTGTATTAAAAAAAGAAACCCACATCTTCACATCTTTAACTGTTCATCAGTTGCTGGGCATTTGGGTTGTTCCAAGATTTAGCTATTACAAATTGTGTTACTGTAAACATGGTTGTGCATATATCACTGTGGTACGATGTTTTTAATTCTTCTGGCTAGATACCCAGAAGAGGAATAGCTGGGTTAAATGAAACCTCTAGTTGTTGTTTTTTGAGGAATCTCCACATTGATTTCCACAATGGTTAGACCGGTCTACATTCCCACCAACAGTGGAGGAGGGTTCCTTTTCCACAGTCCCTCCAGTATTTGCTATTGCTTGATTTCTTGGTAAAAGCTGTTCTTTCTGGAGTGAAATAGAATCTTAGCGCTGTTTTAATTTGCATCTCTCGAATGACCAGTGATCTTGAATACTTTTTCATGGGTTTATTTGCCATTTGTACTTCTTCGTCTGAGAAGTGTCTATTCATTTCAGATCCCCATTTTTGGATTGGGTCTCTAAGTTTGGGGGGGAGGTCTGATTTTTTTTGAGTTCTTTATATATTCTAGATGTTAGACTTTTGTCTGAGGAACCATTGGTAAAAATTTTTTCCCACTCAGTGGGTTGTCTCCTCACTCTGTTGGTGATTTCTTTTGCTGTGCAAAAGCTTTTTAATAGGATGTATTCCCAACCACTGATTCTTTGTATTATTTCTCATGAAGTCTGAGTTGTGTTGATACAGTTTTTGCCTACACCTAAGTTTTCAAGAGTTCTTCCTATTCTATCTTCTAAGTTTATCATGGGACATTTTAGACCTAAACACTAATGTACAGTTTTCTTAAATTTTTGAGCTGTTCCTCATTGTTCCAAAATAAAATGTAAACACTTTACCTTGACATGCTGTGCAGGAAAATAAGACTTGTAAAATAGATAGTCTGTCCTTATATCCTATATTTCATCAGTTTTGAACTTCTGATATTTCTGGTCCTTCCTACATGAATTATCTCTCCGGTTAATGCTTAAAGTCTAAACTCCAAGTTCACTACTGTGATATTTTCTTGCTTAAATAAACTTCATTTGAGCCACATTTTCCTCTTTGCCTTATTGTGTACAGCGTTTCTCAGGCTATATTTTATTTTCCTCTTAATGTTTTTATAAGCATAAGGCATGAAATACGTGAATAATAAACTCGAACACTACAAAATAATGAAGGATGTTCCAGTGACTCCAAGTCCCCAGTTTTCTGTTCTTTCCCAGAAGAACTGCTCTTTTCCATTCCGTATCTCTTCAGAAACATGTTTGCATTTGCAAATATATGTGCGTATGGTTATCAATTTTTACCTCAGTTGGCGCATACCATGCATATTATTTTCTGTCTTCCATTTTAACACACAGAAGTTTGTATCATTTGTTTCCAATCATTGTTTCAGCACATTAATATATGGAACCTATGTATTAGTTAACTTTATTCTTCCTTGGTTTCTTTAAGATCTTTTACAAAAAAAAAAGAAAGATTTTTTGCTATTACAAGTTTTCCTTCAGTGAAACTTATTGTACATATGTTTGGGCCATGTTACAAGTTTATTTGTGAGATTAAATTCTAGAAGTGGAAATGCTAGATCTCAGGATTTGTGTATTCTGAGATTTAATAAATATTGAAGACATTCATTTCCAGTTGTGGTTGAATGAGTTGTATCACTCCAACTATCCCACAAACAACTAGAAAAGTTGTATGAAATGAAAGTAATGTTTGAAGGCATTAGAGAATTCCAAGGGCTGTGATAATATGAGGGACTAGAATTCCAGAGGAAATAGAACCCTTTTTTCTTTTCAGAGTATTGCAAAGTATTTTTGAAGCATTGCCTCTTTTCTTTTCAGAATATTTTCTCATTCAGAAATGATGCAGAAATATCTAGATGGTAAGAAGAAACCTCCAGCTGAGGTTAAATATCTCATGGTTTCTCTAACCCAAAATGTATATAATTTAAAGAGCAAAATGAAGATAAAAGGGGATGTTAAGAAACGCTGAGGTAGACTCTGTAGAAATGTGAAGGGAATCAGGAGAAGGAAGAAGAGGGGAAGGGGGGCCAGAGGAATAAAAATGATCAAGGTGAGGTATGTGTATACCCGATCCCCAAAGCTGAATGTAATCGCTATGGCAAATGTATACTAATAAAATTTAAACCAAAAAATTTAAAAGAAGAGAAGACTTTCAACTGTTTCCTAGGGCTGGGGAGACAAAGTTAGCATTTGGAGGAGAAGCAAAGTGGAATTGTTCTGGCTAACCTTCCAAGTTTGTAGTTTGGACTCAGAAGTAAACCAGAAATAGCCTAGTCCAGATACTAATCTCACAGATACTTATATCCATCAAGACCGAATGAAAGTGATTTGATCCTATTCTTGTTGCCTGTTCCTCTCTGGAGCAAACATAAATCAGAGCCTCAAGTAACCTTTAAAATATATTACCTACAGTTTTTAGCAGAGAGTCAAAAATTACCAAGCATATCAGCAGACCTGATGAATTAACTGAAAACTAGAGAATAGAAAAGTCCCAATGGGTATCCATGTAATTTAATTATCAGATTGAGATTTTAAAATAGTTATGTTAATATGCTTAGTAAATTCGGTAAGATGTGATATTTTATCTTAGTGTAGTATTTTAATTTAAAAAGGAAACAATTCTAGAACTTAAAAATATAATACTTAAAGCTAAAAGCATAATGCACGAGTTTACTATTACATTAGCTACAGCTGTATAGACAATAACCACAAGATATGGTGATACGAAATATGCAGACTGAAGCACAGAAAAAGCAGGATGGGAAATAGAGAAAAACATATAAAATGAATACAGAGGAGATATGTTACATGTAAATAGGGAGTGAAGAAAAGAGAAGATAGAATACAAACAGTATTTGAGGAGATTGTGCTATGAGAAGTAACTATGGTTGGCCTTGATGATTTGGACAAGTAGCTTTTCAGTATGGTAAAAATTGCCTTACCTTGAATGGAAGAATATTAATGGGTAATTGTATATTTTGTACAAAAATTATTTTTCCTGAGAGTAACAGGAAATTATGCTGGGCAGTTTGAGTGTCTTCTTTTTCTCTGGTTTCCAGACAGTATAATGTACACATGTATGTATATATATATATGTATATGAATGGTCTGTAAGGTGAGTGCTCAATAAATGTTTCCACATACAGCAGTTTATTTCTTACCTAATTCGCAGTAGTTTTTTTTTTTTATTTTATTAGTAACATGTTTGCAGTTCATGCAGTTTACAATCATCATGCAGTTTAAAGTACAGATTACAATTTGTTTACAGAGACAATTTGTTTCTTATTTTTTTCAATCCCCTTCCTTCCCCCTTTCTTCCCTCCTACTCCAGTTCCCCATCCCATTTTTCATTCTTGTTGATATTTTTAATCTTAGCTCATGTTATGGTATATAATGATTACATTAATTGAGGTTATTGGGTTCCTGTACCTGGCCTATCTTTATTCTATTTAGTTCTTGCTCTCCTCCTTATCTCTCGATCTTGTTTGCTTGGACCACTTCCCTACTGCAAAAGATCCATCTCCTTGTCCTTTCTAGCCATCCTTTATCATTCTTTGTACTCTGCTTCACTCGAGTAAGAAATGTCATATGGTATTCAAGTTTGTGTGTCTGGTTTATTTCACTCAAAATTTTATTTTCCAGGTGAATCCATTTTCCTATAAATGTGTCAAAATTGTCTTTCTTTATAGCCAAGTAGTATTCCATTATCTATAGATACCACATTTTCTTTATCTAGTTGTCTGTTAATGGGTATACAGGCTGCCTCTAGGATTTAACTATTATGAATTATGCTGCTATAAACATTGGTATGTATGTATTGCTGTAGTATGATGACATAAGCTGTTTGGGGAAGATGCCTAGCAGGGAGATAGCTAGGTCATACGGAATTTCTAATTTCAGTTATTTGAAAAATCTCCATACTGATTTCCATAACAGTCGTACTAGTTTACATTCCCATGAACAATGAAAGAACATTTCTTCTTCCCCACGGCCTCATCATCATCTGTTGTTTGATTTCTTAATGATTGCCCTTTTCTCCCAAACAAGATAGAATCTTAGCATTGTTTTAATTTGCATTTTGAAAAAATGATGAACATTTTTTTCATATATTTATTGGCCATTTGTATTTCTTTCACTGTATAGTGTCTGTTCATTTCTCATGGGGATTTCTTGACTGGGTTATTTTATGTGTCGTGGGTTTTTTTTTTTTTTTTTTGGTGGTTCTTTGTATATTCTAGATATTGGTCCTCTGTCTGAAGAGTAGCTGGCAAATTTTTTTTTCTCATTCTGTACATTGTCTCTTCACTCTACTGAATCTTTCACTGTACAGAACTTTTTAGTCTGACATAATCCCATTTGTTGATTCTTGCTGTCTTTTTCTTGTGCAGTTGAGGTTCTGTTTAGAAAATTCTTTCCTACACTTATTCTGCAAGTGTTTTACCTATTTTCTCTTCCAGTAGGTTTAATGTTTTTGTTCTAATGTTTAGATATTTGATCTAAACATTATTTTAATTTAATGTATGGTGAGAGATACTGGTCCAGAATAAGTAAAATAGATATGACCTTAGCCAGACTCACCAAGAGAAGGGAAAGATTCACATCAGTGCAATTAGAAATGACAAAGTTGAAATCACAACAGAAAAAAAAAAAAGAAATCACAACAGACACTGTCGAAATCCAGAAGATAGTTACTACTTTGAAAAATTATATTCCAACAAATTAGCAAATTTTGAAGAAATAGACAGATTCACATGAATTACCAAAACCCAAGAAGACATAAATATGCTTAAAAACCCAGTAACAAGCAATAAAATTGTCATAGTAATAAAGTACCTACCAACTAAAAAATGCCCAGGACCTGATGGATTCACTGCTGAATTCTACAAAACTTTTAAGGATGTTATATCACCGTTATTCCTCAAGCTCTTCAAACGAATTGAAAGGGATGGAATACTCCCAGATTCATTTATGAAAGCCAGTATCACCCTGATCCAAAACTAGATAAAGACCCAACCAAAAAAAAAGAAAACTCTACACCACTGATGACAAACCTTTTAGAGCTTTCAATGGTAACAACTGGCTGTGGCACCAGTGCTACAGGTTCACCCCCACTGCTATAGGCCAATCTCCTTAATGAACATAGAGGCAAAAATCCTCAACAAGATATTAGCAAATAGGATGCATCACAAATCATACATCATGATCATATGGGTTTCATCCCAGAGATGCAAGGATAGCTCAACATATGTAAGTCAATAAATGTAGTACATCACATTAACAGAAGTGAGGTAAAAAAATCATACCATCATATCAACAGATGCAGAAAAGGCTTTTGGCAAAAAGCTAAAAGCCCTGCATGATTAAAAACCTTGAAGAAAACAGGTATAGAAGAACCACACCTGAATATGGTAAAAGCTGTTTTTGAACAACCAATAACCAGCATCATACTAAATGGGGAAAAACTAAAAGCATTTCCCCTGAAATCAGGAATAAAACCAGGATGTCCACTATCACCTTTTCTATTCAGCATAGTGCTTGAAACATTAGTCAGAGCAATTAATCAAGAGAAAGAAATAAAAGGGATACAGATAGGAAAGGGAGTGCTCATTATAATTATTTGCAGATGACATGCTATTCTACATAGAAGAACCAAAGAACTCCACAAAAAAATACTCTTAAAATTAATAACCAAATTCAGCAATGTAACAGGATACAAGATCAACGAAAAATCATTGGCATTTCTGTACACCGATAAGGAACTGAATGAAAAGGAAGTTACGAAAACAATACCATTCATAGTAGCTTGAAGAAAAGTGAAATACCTGAGAATTAGCCTGACAGAGGAAGTGAAAGACCTCTATAAAGAAAACTATGGTACTGTGTAAAAAAGAGATTGAAGAGGACTTCAGAAAATGGAAAGATGTTTCCTGCCCCTGGATAGGCAGAACTAATGTTGTCAAAATGGCCATACACCCAAAACTGTTATACAAATTCAGTGCAGTCCCAATCAAATACCAACAGCATACTTTATAGATCTAGAGGAAACAAATTCTGAAAATTTTTATGGAGTTAGAAAAGACCCAGAAAGCAAAAGAAGTTTTGGACAGTAAGAGCAAAGCAGGAGACAATAGCAATACCTCACTTCAAGGTGTATTACAAAGCAATAGTGGTAAAAATGGTATGGTACTAGAACGAAACAGATACGTGGATCACTGGAACAGAATTGGGCAAACAGAAGCTTCCCAAGACGCATTCAACTATTTGATATTTGACAAAGGGACCGAAATCATGTTAGAGGAAGGATAGCCTATTCAAAGAAAACCAGCTTTCAACAGCTGGGAAAACTGTTTATCTGTTTGTAGAAGATTGAAACTGGGCCCTCATGTCTCACAGTAGTTTTCTGACACAATCCAAGTCTTTATTCAGAAACCCCATGCCTTTTCCCTCACCACTTTTCATGTTTGTTATGCTCACAAAAGTGAACCTCAATGAATTGCCTGATGTATCCAGAGCATGGTGGTTCTAAACTAAAAGCAGAATAAGTCATCTGTCAAACTTTATGTTCGGTATTTAAAGGGCATCATTTGTTTAATTCATATTCTAACTCTCTATATTATGTTATTATCTAAAACAAATCAGATAGTAAAGAATGCCCATATCCTTAGCTTTGTGAATAATCTCATTGGAGTATAATATTAACCCCATTCATTTCTCATCTGTTGACATAAGTCTGGTAAATATTGAAGAATCAGAAGGAAGGATGGGAAGAAGGGAGGGATGGACCAGGGAGGTAGGTAAGAAAAGAAAAGAGAGAACAGACAACCTTTGAACTTGTAGGGGTTAGAAAGAAGGGACTAGATAGAGGAGAACCCATAAATCTGAGATGCCTCTCATATACCCTTTGGGTAACGTGGGGTCCACGTGACTTGTTAACTATAAGAAGTCAGTTTTACTAATGTATCAGTACTTTAAATATTACTATATTCAAGAATTAATAATGAAGGTAAATTTTACTTATTATAATGTTTCCCTTTCAGAAATTAATATTTAATTATGAGAATTGCAGACAGGTTGTAGGCACCAGTGGTAGGTAGACAGAAAGTGATAGCACTGGGCAAGTCCTTTTATAGTTCATTCACAGTACATGGAGTAAAAGGCAGTATGGGAAAATGATCAACAAAATATCACTGTACCCAGATGCCCAGATACAAATTCTAGGCCTTTTGCTTACCTTAAGCATTGGTCTTGGTGGCTTATCGTATATGAAATGATGATAATAACAAAGAACTTGTATATAAGATGTTTAGCTCAGTATCTGGCACATTATAAGTGCTCAGTAAAAGTTAGCAGTGTTAACTATTATAAGGTTTACTATTACTGAGCAAAAATTCAGAAATGTTTTGGTTTACAAAATACATCAAATATTGAGTAGACTCTATAATGAACATAACAGCAAAAACTTATTAATGGGATCTGTTAAATATAGTTTTGTTTCCCATTTTCTCCTAACATATACCATGTTAATGTTCTCACAAAACTAAGTATACTCTGAAAATACATTAAATGATTGTGTAGTACTATACTATTCATAATCTACATATAAATATATAGCACTTGCATATAAAATACGTAATACACATGACATTTATACATGATACATTTACACAGAGATTACAAGTACCACTTATTGGAAATATTGCTTACTTCTAAATTACTATTTTCTTAAGATAAATTCCTGTGAATGTAATTTCTGAGTTAAATATTACAACAGCCTTAAGACTTGTGCATTGATTACTATGAATTAACAATGGGATAATATTAGCCACTGCAATTTAAACATCTGGAGATTCTTTTTTTTTTCAGGTTTACATCTGGAGATTCTTAAAATTATTGGCTTATAAGTGAACAATGGAATCTAATTTTATCTTCTGTGGAATACTTTTCCCTTAAGAATATTTTCTCATTGTTTAGAAAAAAACATGAATTTTAATGTAAGTTGTATCAAATTTTAAAGGTTTAGGACTGTTCTTTAAATAGTTTTCCTGTTTATTAAAAGTATTGTAATTCCTGTGGCATTTCCAAATGTTTGTCAAAGTTCATATTCCTAAAATGATTCTTCCATCTTTGTACAAATATAACCTATATCTTCAACTCTTTCCATTTCATCATCTTTTTTGTCTGTCACTGTGAATTATTTTGATAATTTCCTCCATGTCTGTAAATTGTATATTTGCATGTTTACTTCACAACCCCCCCTCCCTCCATTAGCATCATTTATTGACTTCCTACTCTGGAATATGCATATGTATTTGCCTTTGCTAAATCTTTGCCTCCATCACATGTGTGTACTCTTTTCTTCCTTCCATCTTCCTATAGGATTATATTACAGTTCTACTTGAATCACTATTCAGTGTCAATTATTACAATAGCTGTGAAAATACACAAATGAACCAGGTTATAAACTCTAGTTATGCAAGTCTTTCCTTTCCTGTATAACCCTTTACTTTCTTCTCTTGAATTAATAATTTTGTTGTTTTCTTCATTTATTTCATATTTTATGTACTTGTTATTAAACACTATAGTCCTAGTCAGTTTTCTAAACTCTTACCACCATGTTCAGATATATGAAATATTTTGTCAGTTTTATCCTCCTGAAGAAGTCTTTTCCAGGGCCTTCTGACTTCCTAATCTGGACTCACTTTTCTCTATGCCTATTAAAAGACATTCTGGCATGTCCTAATAATCCCAGGGTTTTCTTTATCATCCTTCTGTGCTGGAACCCTTGTTACCTCTAAACATCATCTTTCTTTTTGTTGTCTCCTCTGTCTTTTTCTTCGTTTACACATTCTTTAGGAGATTTTAAAGAAATATTCTGTCGTACTTTCAGAGGGTTCTATGATTGGCTGACTTGAAAGCAGAAGTGGCTTAGCAGAAGGACCCCAGTGGAAAAAAGCTGCTCAACCCATGGCAGCTGGAGCGGATGGGGAGAAGAGAGAGAATGAGAATCCAGAGAAGAGCATATACTCTTAAGGGCATGGCCTTCCTAAAGTTCCATCTCAGATCACATGAGACTTTTTGGGGAATGTTTTAGATCTGAAGCATAGTATTCCTTTTGAGGAATACTATGGCTCTCAAAAGGCTCAGGTCTATCTCATTATGCAAAATATACTTAATCCATCTCTAAGAGTTACCAATTTTTTAACAGCTACAGCATTGCTGAAAAGCCCAAGCCCAAAGTTTCTTCTGAGGCTCAAGACAAACTCTTAGCTGTGAATACCTATAAAAATCAAGAAGAAAGTTAAATATTTCCAACAAAGTGACATAGTGTCCTGTTCCAAAAGGGAAGAATAGGGAAATAGAAAGGAATCTGACCAAAACAAGACTGAAAACCTTCAGGGAAAACATTAAATCCTGTAATTCCATCTTCATCACCAAGGGCAATTCGTGGTGAGTCGTGAATTTGAAAAGATTTGGGCAGCCCCACCCACTTCGGCCTTACTGCTTGCAGCACAGTGGTCTCACTTTTGGGCTGACTCTACTCACTGCCTAAGGCTTTTCTCAGCAGACAGTCTACATTCTTGGCATCTTCAGCTTCCTGGGGTTACCACTGCACCATAGCTTCATTCTCACAGCTCCACACATTGCCCTCGCAGGAATGCATTGCCTGACCTCCCAGGTCTTCATTTGAAATGTAGATGGATATCCCTATGAGCCAATAATTCTTGTATTTTGCATGTCTGAAAAATCAGTGTCACATGGGTGATGCCAAGATCTGCTGCCAGTTCATGTAGTAGCCAAGGCTCCTTGGCCCGTGGCTGCAGTGACCGCTGGGAGCTTAGACAGCTAAACTCAGAGAAACAGTTCCCTCGGCAGCCCTGAATGCATGCATCTATGTCACATGAAATTATCTTGTGTGTTGAGAACACAGTTGTGACGACTAAATTAATTGGCAACTTGATTGGCTTGGGAGCTGCCCAGGGAATCAGTGGAATGTGATTTTGGTTGTGTTTGGGTGGATCATGGATGTATGACTTTGGAGGTTGTATCTGGTCCCTTGCTTCTTCCTTTCTGGTACTGTTTCCCTGCTCTGTTTCCTGGTTGCCATGAGCAGCACAGCTCTGCTTTGCCTTGGAGCCAGGCAATCACAGACTGGATCTCCTGAAACTGCTGAGCCGAGTTCAGCCTCTCCTTAAGTTGTGGGTGTTGGGTATTGTGTCTGTGAGAAAGCTGACCAGTGCAGTGATTTATGAAACAAAACTGTGATGCTTATTAAAAACTTCATGGTCTCCTCTTTGTGAGGATAGAATGTAAAAATGCACAATTTGATTTTCCTTTTTTTATCTAACTGTAAAATGACCAACAGATAAATAAAGCTGATTTAAAAGAAGAAAAATTTTGATTTAACAAGAAATTTTCACAGTTAATGCCATTAGAATCTTTTAAGGGGGTTAAAAGATTAAATTAAATGAGAAAATCATAATGCCCTTAACATTTCCATTTCAGTAATCAAGTGCTCAAGTGGCATTATTATCAATGCCAATTTTATGATTTAGATCTATACTGCCCTCCAAAAAAAGCCTAGTGGTTTCAGAGGTAGGGCTCTTGGAAGCTGATTGGATTTATGGGGGTATTTACGGCTGAATGTGCTGTTAGAGGTGGTGCCTGTTCAGAAAAGGCAGGTCACTGGGGGCCATGACCTAGAAGGGTGGTTTTCCCTCCTTTGCTCCTCCCTTCTCTCTCTGCTTCCTGGCTGCCATGGGATAAACAGCTGTCTTCCACCTAGGCCCTTCCACCATCTCCCTCCTCCTTGGAGCCAGCTAACTACATACTGAATTCTCTAAAAACCATGAGCCAAAATAAACCTATCCTTTAAATTGTGGGTGTTGGATATTGTGTCTCAGCAATAGGAAGGTGTCTAAAACAATCAGTGGTCAGAGTGTCTGCCTCGCAAACACAAGGCCTTGAGTTCGATCCCCAGCACCAAAAACAAACAAACTAAAACAATGAATATGTACGTATATAAGTAAATGTGCCAGGAAAAAGTCATGTAATTTCCTTTTCATTTACTTTTAAAATGGAATCTACTTTTAAAAAGCTGAGACTCCGAGGTCTATATCATTCTGCGTAACATTCCTAAATGATTATTAAGTATGAATTTTACTCACTGTTTTAGAACTCCTAAAATAGAGGATTTTTATCATTTATGCGTGTGTATGTGTATGTGTGTGTGCGCATGTGCATGTGTGCATACTAGGAATTTAACCCTAGACCTTTCTCTGACCTACATTCCCAGGCATTTTTTACTTTTTTAAAATTTTGAGATGGGGTATCACTCAGTTACCCAGGCTGAGCTCATGCCTGTGATCCTCCTGCTTCAGCCTTAATCTATTTTTGAGGGTAGAGAAGAAGTCATTAACTTTCTCCTCCTTTTCCTTCATAATTCTGTTTAGGAGTGACATTTGTTTCTGGCTCAAATGAAACCTGTCAGTACATGTTAGTCAAGCACTTTTCTGGAACACGCAAGGGTAATTGAACCATAGGAAAGGAATCCAATTGATCATTGAGGAATATGT
>PVJO010000192.1:0-227951 GCA_004026905.1 Hystrix cristata
GTCCAGAATATATAAAGAACTCAAAAAGATCAACCCCCCCAAATTTAAAGACCCTATCCAAAAAAGGAATGCTCATTTTTAAGAGAATGAGAATCATAAACATCTTTTTTTCCTAATGTGTTCTCTATCAGAAAGTTCATCAGAATGATAAATCAGAGTAGAACATGATTTAGGTAAAATTAACCAGGAATAAAATCATCTGAGATAGTTAGCAATAACTCTTCATTCTTTTTCTTACTTTGCATATTTGTGCATGATCCTTCTCAGACAATGTGGAAGCCAAATTCAGTTAATATTCATTTAAAAAGTGTTCAAGATTGTATTTTCTTGTTATCTACATTTTATAATGTTCAACACTTTTTAGGTATACAATCCCACATGAACATGAATACTTCTATATTCATCTTACAGGTTGATTTTTATCCATGATAAATGTTAATAAATGTCATATAAATGTGCCAAGGATGAATATGCCTGTAAACTATGATTTATTTAATGGTGTCTACAAAATGGTTACTACTGTGTTTCCTTTTAGTGTCTAACTTCTTTCTAGTGTTTGCTCTTTCCTACCATCCTCTAAAACTCTAGTCTATGAGATCTTAAGGGACAAGTACTTACAGATTCTACAACTAGAGATTCTGAAAGAATATCTGTCCTTATATGTGATTGCTGCTAAAAAAAAAAAAAAAAAAAAGTATGCAAGCCGACATTTAAAACTCATCCAAAAGAAAAAGAAGTGTTTTAGAACTTTAAATTATATGTTCACAGGGTTGGGGATTTAGCAAGCACAAGGCCCTGAGTTCGAGCCTCATCACCCCCACCCCAAAAAGTTACATGTTCAAAATCTAGAATTTTGCTCTAAGAACAAATTCTTAACTCCTTGGGGAGATAGAAGTTTATAAAATGAATTTCAATGACAAATCTTTGAACAATTGGAAAAAACAATTTAAAAGATTTCCTTTTGTATTCACTTCAACCAGTGAAATAATTCTGCCATTTAACTGCACTACTTCTATGACAGCCATCAAAATCAACAATCAAAATATACTGAACTTTCAAATTTATTTTTAAATTACTATATCAAATAGTATTTAAGCTAAACTTCTCAACAATAAAGCATATTCAAATATACTGTAGTCTCTGAAATACTAATAATTTTTACTGAAAGCAGCAAAAGGATGCTTGTGCTACCAATAAAAATAAACGCTATGATTTTTAAAGGGTTATTAACCTTGTAACAGTCTTCTCAAATTAAAATAAATGCAATAATTTAAAGTGTTATTACCACTGTAACATTCTTTTTAAAACCTATTAGAAAATTGTAGCAGGAAGTAATTTATTAATAAACAATTTAGATATGTTGAGGCTATTCTCAAAGTCATTTACCTGTTAGGGTGTGTCATCAAAAAGCTGGGGATTCTCTGCCTTAGAGAAGCTTGATCAGTAAACTCTGTTCATCCCAGTACATGATTATCTAATATAACGGAAGTAGCCTAATGTTGAGTGACCCAGATTCTAGCCCAATTTAAAAAGTTGTAAACTCCAGGCAAGTCACCTCACCTCTCCAGGACATTTATAACTATCTGTAAAATAGAAGATTGGACCAGCTGATCTCTAAAGACCCATCTAGTCCAAAAAATTCTAGTTTCAAAACATTCTTCTTATGAAAATTGGATTTTACAGGTATATATCATTTACTCTATTAGGATAATTCATCACAGAACAAGTGACTTTGACAACAAAACAAACAAAAATTTTAAAAATTAATTTTGAGAATATGACTTAAAAATCATATTAAATGCCAAATCTCAAGAATGAAAATTTGATCATTTTACAAGCACTTTTTGCCTGAAAAGTACCAAGCGCAACATTTTTGCTTTTGGAGTAATGCAAAGATTAATAAAATACTATGCCTAACATTCCAGAGTTCTCAATTACACTCTACACAAAACTTTGTAAACATGGAGCAAAAGCTTATGTCATTGACTAAGTCACATTTCACAATAAAATTATGGAATTTTGTTTTCTTTTATTGAGAATTACATCCTCACATACAAAGGGAAGGAAATAAAACAACCTATTCAGATGACCCTAACTAAAATGCATTGGAGAATATTCCTATTTCTGTATGAAATGCA
The DNA here is from genome assembly GCA_004026905.1 of Hystrix cristata. NCBI lineage: Eukaryota > Metazoa > Chordata > Mammalia > Rodentia > Hystricidae > Hystrix > Hystrix cristata. Next base: position 2,139 of record PVJO010000192.1, read on the forward strand.
AAAGATGTTTCAAATATCATTTATCCAGGCTTTGTTCCAAAATTTTTTGTTACATATATATCACTTCCCAAATTGTAATTCTTCTTATAAAGAACAACAATGTGTTGTTCTTTTGGCTTGTTCATGTTTGTAATCTTCCTATCGATGCTGGTCAAGGTAGTCAGGACTAAAGAGTCAGTCAAAAATGACAATCTTCCTCATTTCCCATAGTTCACCATCATAAGCAGGCTCTAAAGGAAATTTCTTCCTAAAGTGTGTACACCCTGGTATGGTTTTAAGTAAACAATCTTTTCATCACATTTCCGCCGTGGAACCAGAGCCTGAAACTAGTTTTATCCAGTGAGAGCAGATGTGGACAAGATGGAAAGATATAGTTAATCTGAAATATGACAGCTTCTGAGGGGAAAAGAAATTCACTGGAATTGTTTTATTCATTCATCAATTCGACAAATCCTATTAAACTCCCACTCTGCCTTGTGTAGCGCTGGAGACTTTGGGATTTAGAAGTGAAGAAGACGAAATTCCTATCTGTCAATAATCTTCATTCCAGAGGAAAAAATAAAACAAACAAATAAGTAAAGAATATAATTTTGGATAGTGATGAATAACATAAGGAAAGCTTTAAAAAATTTAAAAGTTCATAGGAGTTAGAATAGTACTGTAGTTTCCACAGGCCAGAACATGCCTTCCTTTCAGTCACAAGTTAAGGACCACCTAACTCCCCATCAATTTTTAAGGGACCTGGTCCTCCCTGGGGACCCGCCTCTTTTAACTCCCAAACAACAGCCCAGTCGAAGTAGTAGCCCATAAGTCAGTGCCTGGGGAAAGCCTCCAACGCAGCCACCTGCACAGAAACACCTCAAGGTATTCAAAAGTAACTTTTAGCCATGGACAAACTCATTACCTACTTGTCCATATGGAGTGCAACTCATAGATACAATTATAACAGAGTGAATCATGGGTAAGGACATGCAGTTAATACAGAGGGCATCACTCAGCATGAGTTGTCAAATAGGCCCAGGACACCCCTCTGGGAGGGATTTGGACTCTTGACCAGAAATAAAAGATCCCTTTGCCTTATCCTTGGGGCTGCTGTAGAACTTTTCACTGACCCCCTTTCAATCTGCAAAGCATACTTCTTTTCTGCCTTCAATAAATGTACATTTTTACTGCCTTCTCTGTGTGTCTTGTCTAATTATTTTTCAGGACCCCAAGAACCTGGAAAGAAGCCCCATGAAACTCTCCAATTAGTAACAGAATGAGTATGATGTGCACTGAGGCATTTTTAATGGATGATAAAGGCAGGACTCTTTGGGAGGTGTTTGGAAGATACTGGCAAGTTTGGAATTTCAGGGATATTTAGTAACTCCAGAGGATATCAATCTATGGTCCACCCATGTAGTAAGCAGAGAATAACTTATAGGATTCTGAAGAGAATAGCCAACTGAGGCTAAGGCATCAGGTGAGTAAGCAACATCAATATTGAAGGAGGGGGAAAAGATGAAAAAAGAGAGTTACAGCAAGGAACCAAAATTCTTGATAACATGAAAAAATAACGGATGATAGAAGAAAGCCATTTTAAAATGTAGGACAGTGTATCTGGTCTCCATTACTCTGGAATAATGAATGAGTTTTGCAGAAAGATGAGCGCTTGGTAATCTCTTTATAATGACTCAAAGAATATTTTTTAAATTCTTAGTTGATCTAGAAATATGTAAAATCTAAGAAAAAAGGAAATGTAGAAGAACAAACAGCATTTTCTTGAAATAACTGCATGGACTAAGTGTCATCAAAGGCCAAAGGAAATTAAGTCAAGAGAAGAAAAGACGTAGGTTTGTGTGAAGAGGTGAACCATGGCTAGGAGTAACAGAAAGAGTTGAGTGAAAAGTTATGAATGGAAGAATGAATCTTCAGACACAGAAAATCACAGGACAAAATGGGTTAGAGTTCTTAACAGGTGAGAGAGAGGAACTTTCATTTGTATCCATAAATGATAAGGGCATAAAAGATTAAAGAGATACAAAAACATAAAGCCAATTCAAATCATTAGGCACAAGCAAACACATATATACAAATGCAAACACACATGCATATGCAATATATCATGGAATATATACCATGTTACATGTTTTAGGTACATGAAGATTAGGCGTATAATTTCCTTCTTAAGTTATTTAAAATGGCTTCATCCATTAATTCATTATTTCAGAACTACTTTTGCATATCTATTTCCTAGTCAAATGCATCATAAAGAATAGTCTGTTGAAAATGAAAACACAAAACTATTTAATTACCTCAAGATTCAAGACAATTATCCTAAAACAAACTGTTAAAATAATAAAAAATGAAAATTATACTTTTCCTCTGATCCAGCTTCCTTTTTGGCTACCCAACTTCTCAGCAGGAAATTGTTGACAAGCACTAAGTTCTTCAACATGGACCCTACCTTTTTTGGTGACCCAACATGACAGGCTTTGAATTTGTATGTTAACTTTACATTCATTTTCCTATTTTTCCCTGGGTCAGAATACTCTCAAAACTACAAATACTCTCAAAATGTCTAAATGTTGTACAAATATGAATAATGTTCCTGTCATCCAGATTAGCACCTCCCTGTGGCCAAAACTACTCACTGTGGTATCTTCTACTTGAGTAGTATATTATTTAATAAAAGTCTATCACTGAGAAATTTCTATATAGTTATTCACAATTAATGTGTCTTGAGAGTGGCAAATCATTTCCCATCTCTAATCTTTATGTTAAACCATATAACATGATAGCACATGAAAGGTGAAAAATAACTTGGAAAGCTCTTAACTGAAAGGAATAAACATTCTCTTTACCATCTCATATCCCTAAAACTGCTACAAAAGTCACCAGGATAAAATCTGACCTCTGTTGAGTAGATATTTCACAATATTTCTGTTTAACTGAAAACAAAGAAGTGCTGTAAATGAACCCAATAATAGAAAACATGAATTGTTCATTTTGGTTATTTTTTCCAAACAATTTAGAGTTACAGTAAATCAAGCTAAATTGACTCATTATGTAGGTAAAGCTTATCTTTCTGGTAACCCTGACCAGACTCTTCTTTACAATTTGAACTTGTTTCTATAAGGACATTGTCACACAATATGAGTGACTGATGTTATAACTACTACACACAACATACAGTGTGTAATCTGTCTTGTGGGAGAGGCAGCGAAGGAAGGAGAGAGAGGAAGACAGCAGGGAGAGAGAGATAGAGACAGAGAGAAAGAGAAAATGTACCATAACAAATGACAGATGTTTGCCCTGAAGGATATGCTAGGTAGGTAAATAGCTCAGAAGTAGTACAGTATAACAAAAGATAATTTCTGTTTTCCTTCTATTTTCATCCATTTAGCTTTCTTTCATAGCAAGTGCTGCAAAATGGAACTTTAAAAGTTGTTTTGTTTTGTTTTGGTTTTTTCCCTTTAGAGGCTTGCAGCTTCTCCAAACTTCCTCAGGCCTGGGGGATAAATGGCTGCCCCCACCTCTCCTCAGCCCAGAAGAATGGACAGAATATGCTAATATCAGTACCAGGATGTCAAGTCCAATTTCAGTTCTTTAGGCAAGAGAGGGAGAGGTGAGGGTCAGGAGGGAATGGAATAAACCTGAACATGCCTATTGTTTCATAGTCTTCCCTCCCTGACTGTTCCTTGTCATAAAAGGCCCCAACACACAGCATGTGGTGAGATAGTGATTTGAGGCAAATGGGCCCCTCCATCTCCATAGTGCTAGCCTTGAATATATCCTTTTCTCTTTTTACCAAAGTAAATTATTTTTCCTTTATACCAAAATAAATTTTGTCCTTTGATTTGGTCATTGGAGAGCAAATGAACCTGCGTCTATGAACCTAAATGGTCAGTAACACTTTCACTGAAAAACTGCTTGAAGAGACACTTCTTTCCAAAACAACTAAATAATATATAAACTCTCCAAGTCAGCTCCATAGTACAGGCTATATAGGCCTTTAGTTCTTAAGGGAAATTTCACATTTTAAAAGACCTCGCTACTAATTCAATCAATATTTATGCTACACTGAGAGAAATTTCCTAAGATCAGGCCCTCTGCCCCGAGCCGGTTCCACCCAGTCTGCTAGCAGATACATCATTCTTTTGTTAACTGCAGATAAGCATAATCGTGGTCTTCCTCTGTGCTTGTCTTCCCACCCTTTTGTTCTATCTGGAGGGCTTGGTTTGTCTCTGCTGAGGGCATGTGAGATTTCTGAGCTACTGCAGTGGTGCCAGCCCCACACCGTGCACACTAAGTGAAGAAAAGGCAACCTGCATGCTGTTTTAACACTTTGCAAATAGTAACTTGTTTCTCCTCCTCGATTTTTGCCCCTGGACATCCTCCAGTGCAATAATCAATCCACAGAAGGAAAGACAGGCTTCCTTTTTGCCTTCCCCTTGTGCAAATGTGGCAATCCGAGATAGACCTTTGCAATTCAAAGAAAAACTTCCTTGTTTTAACTGTGCATTGGGATTCTTTTACTTAATGAGAAATCCATTACCTCCCTCAAAATTTTCCACTAAATTCCAATAAACTGCTCGTCGGCATTTAGACAAACTATAACAGCAAAGAACAGCACCTTCCCTTCCTGCCTTCCTTCCTCCCTGCCTTCTTTTCTACCAAACACCTCAAATAACAATACTCTTGACAAAGTTAACCTACAGTGCAAATTTTCAGAGGGAAAGAGCAATTTCTCTCATCGGTTGGGTGCAATAAAAAAATTAGAAAGAGTATTTATTTTCACATTGTATGAATTTAATAAGTGCTCAATAAAATAGTCTCTCTGATAGAAACTAAGGATTTGTTCCCTAAGAGCAACAGGTTTCTTTTTTTCTCTCAATGTTTGGTGTGCAAATTAATCACCTGGTAGTTTTATGGAAAATTCAGATTCCTATCCAAACCCAAACCAAACAGGTTCTGTTTCTGTGTATGCAAGTAGATCCCCTTAACCTGTATTTGACCAAATGAGTTGGATAGAGGTGGCTCCAAACTTGGATTTGAGGAAAGTTCTTGACTGCTCTTCACTGACTAATAATAACTTGCTATCAGACCAAGCTCTGTCTGCAGTCAGCTACTGGGGATCTTTGGACACAGTCCTCAACCTCCATTCCTGAGCTCCTATCCCCAAAATGACACAAAGCAGCACTGAAATAAGCACATCATAATCGAATTTTCCTGGGTTTTGGTGGCTTGAAGAGAAGATTTCACTCAGCCCACCCAGCTCAAATAGAGAGACTTTGCACAAGCAAACTCTTAGTTTTAGAGAAAACAGAGTTTATCTCAGTATAAAGAAGACAGCCCAGGCTGTCTCTCAGGAGCATGAAACCACCAGGCTTGTTCATCTCTGTTCTCTTAATTCTCCCACACTTCCCACCTTTAGAGTACTAGGGTACTCCACGCCCTCCTCTTGCATATGTGTGAATGAAGGAGATTTCTTTGTTCCAAGGGTGGACAGTTAGCTCCACTCCACTACTGCTCATATCTGTCTGCCTACAACATTAGAAAAGGAGACAGAAATGCTGGTGCAAACTGCTCAGAGTGGCTGAGTTGCTTATTTTTATTTTAGGATACTAATTTTTTAAAATATTTAAACTTGATTTAATCAGTACTGAATTATTATAGTAAACAGAAATTCTCAACCCAGAGTGGATACATTCCAAAAACACTCAAATATTGTTTGCAAAATCTGAAGTACACAGAAATTTCTCTGGTGACAGAATCTCAGGGGGCTCCACTTGAAGTAGGAATAGGGTGTGGCTAAGGCTGGCTGGCAAGGGAACATGACCTGGGGAGTGGCCTGGACCTGATGGCAGCCTGAGGCATGATTTTCAAGCACCAGCCCTCACGTGGACTGTAGGGAGTTCTTGCGAGATTCCACAGGAACTCTTTTTGATAAATAGAAGCAACACCGGAAGCTCACTCTCTTCTTTTCTACAGAGCCGCCAGGGAGGGCGCTCTCCCTTTTCCCTCCCATGGAAGATGATGGCTGCGGACCCAGCACCCACCACTATCATGCCCTTCTCGTGGTGACCCCTACCGTGCCTTTTAGGCCCAGTACACATTTTGCTCTATTGTTATGCTCATTTTCCTTTTCTTCTTTTCTCTATACTTTTAAATAAAACTTTAGAACTACTTTTTGCCCCCATCATTCAATTCTTTGCTTGAGAAGGGGAAAAAAATCCAGGAATATTGGAACCCACTCAATAACACACTGACAAGATTTTTCCAAAGGATATAAAAACTTGCCTACTCGAATTGGATATGTGTAAATGAATTTTCTTCTGCCAACATAACTGGTAAAAATTTCAAAAAATAATAAATTATACTCAAAAAGAAAAAAGTCGCCTATAAAAAACTGGTGTCTTTGAACTTTACATAGAGAAAAAATACAGTAACTAACTCTAGTACATGATTTCCAGCCACAGCTCTCTTTGGATTGCCCCGACTTCTCCAGTCCAATCTGGCTTCTTCTGTCTCTGTCCCAATTCTGTAGCTGTTTACCCTGCCCACTTTCCTTTCTGAGCAGACAATCTTTCTGCTTTGTAATAACGATGAATTACATGGTGAGAGTTGGAAACCTTGCTGACAATATGTAGTGAAAAGTGTTTGAGAAAAACTTTACACAATGTCTATGAACAGAATCTTCCTTAATGCAAATATTAACAGACTCTCCAGGTAGGTAGCTTATAGATACTACCTAAAAACCAGAGTCTGACTTTTCTATGCTTTGATTCATATTGTCATGGAAAATAATTAGTGAGACAAAGGAATATGGTCTGTCAAGTCTAAAAGACATCAAAAAGCTTCAAGAACTTTAATATTCGAAAAATAATAATACTACTTCATGAAATTGGCCACGGTATTGATGTATCTGTCACAAATTTGACAATTTTAGGCCGTGATATAGGTAAACTTAAATCAATTAAGCTTACAAAAATCAACTCTTCTTTGTAGCTGGAAGAGAAGTTCCATATTTAAAGGAAACAATGTACAAACATTTTTTAATAAGGAAGTCAGCCATATTTTTACCACGGATAATGGGGCTCCAGGACAGATTTCCAGGTTCTTCTGCACAATGTACAAAGAACTGGACCTGGCACAGGATGGTAAGGAAAAAGCAGCTAGACTGAATGAATTTTAAAGGACAAAAGTATATTCAGAGTGAGTGGGCTCATGTTGGCAGAAGGAAAAATAGCATGAGTGCAGAATATGTGGGACTAAAGAATTTGAAATGTTGCGCTGGGCTTAGGACACCTCCCATTGAGTCTTTAAAAGCACTGATTGACAACGTGATTGACAAGTGCTCAGTCACGTCAGTTGCATCTACTGCGCATGTCCTTTCCCATTCGTCATTCTGTTACAATTGTATGTATGAGATGCAGTCTATATATAAGGACCTTTAATAAGCTCCAAGTGAAGAATGGTCATTGTAGCAGATGCTGGCAGGTGTGGTATGTATACACCCTGGTCGGAATTTTGGAATTTTGGTATTCTTATCTCTGCCTCCAGTTAGTGGGCCTTAGGTTAAGGAGCTTGGCCCTGGGGCATTTCCCAGGTTCAGATGAGTGGAGAGGAGCTGCCCATAGCTCCTAATTGTACTATCTATATTACTATCACAAAAGATATGATTTAAAAGCTTGAAAAAATGTAAAGTATGCTTTTCAAGAGTGATTCTACTCTATAACAAACACAATGAATTTCTAAAAATTAGTTCGGGAAAAGACAAAAATGTGGCTAAAGGAATTTTTCCAAATTGAGATTTTTTTTTTAATTTTAATGAAAGCACAAGGGACATCATCAAAACACTGAATTACTTAGAGGTGATTTAGAAATAAAACGTGAGTGCTTCCTCCAAAGATATGCAAACATTTTTCAAAATCAATTTAAGTCCATTTTCTACAAGGGACTAACACCTGCTGTGATTTGGATGTGGTGTGGTTTGTGCAGTTCGTTCCTGTGTTGGAAGCTCGAGCCTCACTCTAGTAATGGGAAATGGTGGATTTTTAAGAGGCGACACGGTGCTCAGGTCACTGGGGCTGTGTCCTCAGATAGTATCGTAGGTCACACTGCTCCGGCTTCCAGTATTTGACACATGATCTTTGACTCCCCCATGACCACCGGTTGAGTGACTATTCTGCCATGAAGTCTCAACTTAATGAGTTGATGTAAGGATCATGCCTTCGAACCTACAAAACTACAAACTTTTTTCTTTGTAAATTTAGTCTGCCTCTGTATTTAAGAGACTAATATAGGTCTTTATAAGACAATATGTACATAGCTTTGCTTTTAGTATCCACTGGACTTAAAAATGAGGAAAACAAAGTGAGGTGAGTGGGTTAAAGTACTAATTTAAATATAAGCTGAATGAACGCAGCTTCTTGGAAACTGAGTTCAAGAAACTTGATCTAGAGCAACTTAACTTCCTTATATAAAAGATAAAAGGGAAAGCAGTGCACTATTGGGAATAAGGAACAACCATCTGGTAGCCCAAACAGTCTAGGCCCTTTTACCATGAGTGAGCCATGTTACAATATTTTAGCACGGTACATATTCAGTTTCCACAACGACAGGAAACTACACTGCAGGGTTGGCAGCAACCTCTCCAAAACCAAGGTTGATTTCTGTTTGAATCAACATGGCAGATTAGTTACCTAAGTAACTCTTCCGGCACAGAGTACCTACGAAGAGCACACTGCATGCAAATTATAAACAAACTAACGAAAGGCATCGAATGAGCTGGCAGAAAAAGAAGGGAAATTCTCAGAGACCAGAACTGCCAGCAAAGAACAAACACATAAATATCCAAAGCACTAAAACTTGCATTCCCAAGAGTTTTGTTTTAAAAGAACAAAAGCCTAACTTAGTAAAGCATTAAAAAGTCCATGTTTTCTTAACATAGGGTGGCTAGAGCAGAGATTCTCAAATAATGCTGAACACCCAAAAGGCTTTCAAGATTGGTGGATATGAAAGAGCATGACATGTTTGTCACAATGCTTCTTCTTCCTGGGCACAGAGAAGCCTTCATTACTGTGCTTCCCTTGAGGTCTGCAGAATGCTAGCTGGCCAGCAGGCTGTGGGCGGAAGTGTCCTACTTCATTTCCGGTCATGGCCCACTGGAAGCAAAAATGTAGGCCAGCCTGCTCCACCTCAGACGAGGCATGAGGAAGATACACCTTAATTGTCCTAAGCCGTGAGAGCCCGCAGGGTTTATTTTTAACTCCATTTAGTCCATCTTGATTATGACAATAAATGAATCACAGAAAACAAATTGTCGCACACAAAAAAATAACAGAATACCTTCCCTCAATAGATATAATTCTGGAATAAGTGCTGAAAGCTAGGATGAAGGAAGATAATAAAGAGTCCACCCAAAAAAGTTAAAGGTGACTTTAAATGTTAGAGTTCCCTAAGTACCTTGTAGAATCAAATTGAAACTCTCTATCAAGAGAAAAACATTAAACTTAGCATAAAATATTCTAAAAGATAAAATTCGAAGGGTTATGATATCACAAATAAAAATTACAAGACATGGAAACAAACAACTGTGACCAAGAAAGCAGAAGCAACCAACTGCACAAGCAGAAATGTAAATGCATAAATATTGGAATACAGAAAGAATATAAAATTAGAGCATTTAAAATGTTTATATTAATAAAATCGTTAATGAAAATCAAACATATAAGAGGTTTCTAAATTTACGTGCAGATTTGGAAACAAACATAATTTCTGAAAATAAAAAGTGTCATGGTTAAAATTTAAAAGTCCAGATTGGAAGCTAATTCTCAAAATAGCACAAATGAACAGAAAAACACGACATTATTTTACGTGAGGAATGGAAAGTAAACATGGGGTATACAAAAGAAGGGTTAAGAAATACATATAACAGCTAAGCATTCTAAAATTACTATTTATGAAACTTGGCATTCATGATAAAGAGAACTCTAGAAATTCTCCAACTCATAAAATATAACACAAATTAAAAATAATTTGAATAGATTTAAGAGTAGAATAAGTAAAAAGAAACAATGAGCTTATAGGTAGATCAAAATAAACTATCTCAAACGAACTTCGGGGGAAAATAAAGGCAAAGCACAGACAGGAGAGTGAAATATTTAGAGGATGTAATGAAACAATGTAATAAACATTTAATTGAACTTCTAAGGGGAATTAAAAAGAAATAAGTAGAAGGAATACTCAGACAGAATTATAGACATTTTTAGAATTGAAGAGAGGCTCCAACTCTGGATTCAGGAAGCTGAATATATATACTAAGCACCATTTAAAAAACAAAACCAAAAACATCAGACTCCCCCAGGGAAACTGAAGATCACCAAATGCAAAAAGGGAGATGTTAAAAGTTCAACATAAAGGACAAACGGTTACAAAGAACCAACATTTAGGCTGACAATGTATTTCTCAACAACAGAAGAATTCTGAAAAAGAATTGGATTAAGTCTTCAAAGTGCAAAGAGAAAATAAATTTCAGTATATACCCAACTAGAACATATTTCAAGAATTGGGGTAAATTAAAGACATTTTACACAAACATTTACTAAGAGTATGACCAACAAATGCTCATTAAAGAAATCTCTAACAAACATACTTTGAGAAGAAAATTGATCCAAGAAGAAAAGCTATGATGTAAAAATGTACTCCGAGCATAGAAAATGGTAACCATATAAATAAATCATCGAAAGATTGACTTTATCAAGCAATAATAAGTATAATTGACAGAAATAAAAAGTAATGACAAAAGTTTAGGACAAAGTCAGGACAGAGTAATCTTGCTGCAAAACTAGACAAAGCCAGATAAATTATAAATGCCATATTTTTAAAGGATCAAGTAACTTCAGAAACAGCAAACTAAAATTCCAGAAAGAAGAAAAACTCTTTCATGTGAACAAGGATTTTTCATCTCTCTTTCCCCGGGGGGCATTTTCTGATTCTGGATGCTTGCTGTGAATCTGGCGTGACCACTCAGGGAGCCGCAACTGGGGAAAAGAGAAACCGGCAAAGTTAGGATGACTTTGCAGGACGAGTGCGACAGACTGGAAAGGGGAAGCGCTGCAGAACACGTGACTGCCTTTCCTCACCAAGCATGTGCTAAGGAGGCTCCTACAGAGGAGCCTGGCGACTGGGCCGAAGCTCCTGAAGAGCAAAGCGAACCTCAATAGTCTTGTGGAGGTGACTGCATTTAACTGCTAGTCACACCTTGGAGGAAGTGATGTAAGGTGAAGGATGAGAAAGCTAGCCTGAGACTACTGAAGCACATGCCTGGATTTTTTTTCTAAATGTGGAGAGACAGGGCTCAGAATCGTGCCCCGTGAAGGGGAAAGAGAAGGCCAGGTGTAAACCAGTCGCCTATTTCCAAAACTGAAACCCAGCTCCAACTCATTTAGGCCCGATTGGATAGAGGTGCGCCCTCCCTCTATTTGCCAACGCTGGAGAATGGCATCTAAAGCCTCTGGGGTATATTAGGTACACTGTCTAACATACATAGTAAATTACTGCAAATGTGGAGACAAGAAGGTATAACCGATTCCCAGCCGAAAAGAAGTGGAAGAATATTTCAGTTACCCGGGGACTTCCAAAACCTGTAGTTGATAGGTAAAAAGCAATAGTGAAAAAAGAGCCAAAAGAGACCCAAGGGTAGAAACTTCGAGAAATAAAATCTATAAATGAGCACCAAATCAAAACTCTGCTGCAAATGAAAAAAAAATCTGAAAGTAAGACATTAATAGATGGATAAGCACAGACTGAACACAGCTGAAAACAGGATTAGTTAACTACAAAATAAGTTTTAAAAAGCAAAGAAAAAAGAAATGGGAAGTGCATACATATAAGATTGTAAATGCCTGTGGAACATTGTCTTGCTCCAGTATCCCAGAGAACAGATTTCGATTTAAAAAAAGAAAAAGATCACATTTAGAGTTCTGAGAAGCAGCGCGGAGGGGGCGGAGCGCAGCTAAGCAGAGGGAGCAGCTGAGCGCAGAGGCAGGCCGCAGTCTCAGCGGTAGGAGCTCTGGGAGTGGGGTGGCCCGTCAGAGTGCCCCACAGCGAGGCAAGGGAGTTGGCATTTTACCTCCGCAGGATCTGCCACAACACAGCTGCCTCTGGAGAGAAGCACGAACTTGGGCGACACGTCCTCTTTGGGAGACGGCTCTGACAGGCAAAGAGCGGCTGAGGGCTGTCAACAGTCAGCACTCCCCACAGCTGTAAGCGTTAGGAATAAGTGGCGTATCGGGGCAGTTTGCCACAGCCCCACTATCGTCTGTACCTGTGTGCTCTTGAGGGTCGCTTTTTAAAGTAAGTTCTCCCATCTGGGAGCAACTCCTCCAGGATTTGGCTCTGTGTCTTTTTCTGTGTAAATTTATATGAACAAAGTAAATGGATCTATTATGTCCCTCATGACGGAGCACAGCTGTTCTCGAGCTATGTTGTCTCACACGTTATCTCAGTTCTACTCACCATTTCATGTTCGCCCCTTGACTCACACGCCTGCTCATACCGAAGACTTCTACAGTACGGGGACCAGAACACTCATCTCTGAGGCTGCTCACTATACCTTCTGTGCTCAGGAAAGTGTCCCATAAAATTCCCCATCCAAATTGAGCAAAGAAATCAAGGGACACATAGCTGGATCATTTGGTGCCAAACACAATCTTTCTGGGCTCCCTTGTATAACAAAAGCTTTGCTTTCTCCTGAAGATTGGGGTCAGTTACATCACCAGTATGGTGACTTCTTTAATTGCCTGCTGGTCTTTTGGAATGAACAATCGTAAGTAATCAGACAGATTATTTGCCTATTGGGTTGCCTATTGGAAGCACTCCTTGTCTGGGAGTAAGGGTCTCTAGCATTAAAGTTGTAGATTCAAAAGTATAAAACCATCAAGTGAATCACCAAGAGTGATGGTAAGTGCGATCGTTCCTGTACTGTTTTTTTTTTGTTTGTTTGTTTGCTTTTTGTGTGTGTGTGTGTGTGTGTGTGTTTTGTTCCTGTACTGTTGATCTGCTTCCTCGTAGTCTACACTGGGCTCAGCGCACCTTTTAAAGTCTGTTAATGAGAGTATATGTGTGCTGTGTTCAGGACAATGGTGCCCTGTCCTTGATGTACAGTCCACTGCATCTTTAAAACCCCATTCCATTGCTTTACCAGGCCAGCATTTGGGAGTAGCATGGTATGTGACTGAACCAGTGGATCCCAAGTCGATTGCTCATTGTTACCACTCCTTTGCATTAAAGAGCTCTTGGAACTAGGAATACTATATTACATATCCTGTCCGCAGACCCTCATAGAGGGCCTCTTAGTTCTGCAGGCTAGTGTGAGAAGCGTGTATCTGGAATATGTGAACTCCTGTCAAGATAAATCACTGACTTCCAAGATGTAAAGGGCATGACGTACTCAGCTCCCTACCACATAACTCCTGTATTTGGTATTCACAGTGGATGGCACCACATTGGGGTAGAATACTGCTTTCTTTCTGGCAGGTTAAATGCACAACAGTGACACCGGGGAGGGAAAAAGCCTGCAGACTCCATCCCTGTCACCACTGCCGGTGTATGCCTGAGCTCATCGTGCCAACAGCAGAGTGGTGGTGGATGACGGAAGTCAGCTGACATCATCTGACCCAGTCATTCTGTCAATTCCGCTGCTGCCTCTCAGTGGAATACACCCTTCACTCTCTGTGCTGTGACAAACAGCAGACTCCTCTAGGACTCACTCTTCTGAAGTGAGCACAATGTTGAGCTTTCTCAGTACAGGGAACTGGAGAGACACCGCAGGAAGAGGAGGCGTCCTGGACCAAGAGGTCAGCAGCATGGGTGTGAGGTCACCTCGGTTATTGTCCTTGGACATCTTCACTGCGGTGCCTCCTACAGGCTTCCGTTCTCAGACTCTGCTGTAATTGGTGCACAGGGAACTTGTTTAACTTCTCGCTCCATGCTGGTTTTCTGTTTTGCTGCTGATATTGCTGACTGGATCTGTTGAACAGAATGTGGAATGTGACTTAGAAAATCACCAGAGCAGCGGATGATGAGCCTTTATAAAAATTCAGAGGTGCAACACCTTCTAAGTTTCTGTGGTAAAGACAGCATTGGGATATCATGCCCAAACAAAAGTTATCATACTGAATTCCACCCAGCACTGAGGAAGTGTCATAATTATTCATATGTGTGTTTGGATTTTGAAGACAAAAAGCATATTTGAGTGTTCTGTTGTTACTCGTTAAACAATTACAAACCTTTGAGTTGTGGGCTTAAAGCAAGCAAATACTCTGCAGCAGGTCTGATGACAGTGAAATTAGTTCTGCCAATTGAATTTTATGACTCAGCATGTCCGGTAATTCTTATACTGTCCAGGACAAGAAGGGCACTTCGCTAATCCAAATAGAAGAACCACAGTACAAACCTACCAGCAACAAAAGCAAAACTGTATCCTCTTCTACAGGTCGTTCTCACTGAGAAACTGCTCCTGCTTGCCCCTGTGCCCTGAGAAAAACAGAATATCTGACCGTGGTACATTGAGAGATATTGAAATGTGAAATAAACTATTTTTTAACTTAGCCACAAAGTCATAGTTTGGAGTTACAGAGAAACAACTTCCAACCAAATGAAAATGAAATAAAAGGTACGAAACTAAGGCAGGTCTTCAGAGTACAGGCGAAATGAATGAAGAGTTGTTATAGATGCTTACAGCACCATATTCTGCTGCATTTGCTCCTCACGTTCAGTCCATACTTGGAGATTTATAAAGATTTCTTTATGATCAACTGACTGTGAGAAAATATTCGAGCTTGGTTTACAGAAGGGTGTGCAAGATATTTTAGTAAATTAGTATGTTCATTCAATAGAATGCAAATCAATAAAGAAAATGAATGGGTAATAAATAGTTATTACCGTGCATTGAATAGACTAATATACAAACACAATTCAGTGAAATACTCTACCGAAGAAGAACACACTTAGTATGATTCCATTTATTAGAGGTCAAAGAGTTTAGACGATTAAAATATTTAGAGATACATAACAGGAAAACAAGGAAAGGCTGATGTAAAATGTAGGATATGGATTCCTTATATATTTGAGGTGGGGAGAGAAGTGGCTGGTAAATCTGTGAGAGAAATATAGACAGTTTTAAAAGAAACAGTAATGTTACATTTCCTAACTTTGTGAAGGCTCTATCAGTATTCACTACATTATTATTTTTCACCAGTAACTCTCAATCCAGACTGTCCAATAGACTCTATAAGAAGCTTAAAAAACAAACAGAATATTTTTTCTAAAATGGTGCTAAGATGTTTGAGCATCAATATTGTTTCTAATGCATAACTAGGTTTGAGGAATATTACCTTGCAGGCTTAGTATACTCTTCTGTGTGTATTTCATATTTCAAAACAATTCTTAAGTCTAAGGAAATAGGAAATGAATTCCTATTTCAATTCTCTACCCAGGCTCGCTCTGATGTAGTGACCCATTTTGCTTTGCTGCTTCATGCTGGCCAGGTCACATGTTGGTTTATTGGTCTTTAGAAACGAGATACATGAAATGTTCTCATGAGGTAATGACTACTCCTAGCCCAACTCAGCCAACTCTGCTTCTTCTCTTTAATCGCCACCTCATCTGCTGCTGAATTTCATCCTGGCCTAGCAAACTTCCTGCATCAGAAATACAAGCATTTTTCTTAGTGCTGTTTATTTTCTAACTATTTATGCCACTTGTTTCTCTTACTGTTTTACTTTTCTCTACCTCTAAGTCTTTGGGTGCTATCACTTTGGCTTTCTTCTTTCCTTCCTGACAACCCCACTTAATACTTTTCTTTCTGCTACCTTTTTTTTTTTGAGGAAACATCTAAAAACAGACGTAGGTCTCCCTTCAAATGAAAATGACTCTTTTAGAAATAAAGGAAGAATTAAAATCCACCTAGGATCTCCTCTTTTCAACTGATAAAAGAAAAATATATTTCCATGTCAGAAGAACATTAACTCTAACAGTTGCACTACAGGCTTTTTTCTAAGTTCCTAAAAAATATATGAAAATGGAGACAGTGGACAAATTTAATCTCTTCTTAGTGTACTATTATAATATCCCTAAGAAACAGTATATTTTAAATGCTCCATAAGCCAACGCAAAAATATTAAATCTGAAGAAGTGAGAGTATGATCATTTGGAATGAACCAATTCAAATAAAATCAATACTAGTTTTATTTTTTACCATGTAAATAAAGTATGAAAATTCAAGTGGATAACACATTGGGGAAATTGACAGAAAACATTTCAAATGTCCATTACTGAAAGTGAGGTGCTTAAATGTTAATCGTATGCTGAGAATAATTGCAATTTTTCACCAACACTTTCGAGAATTCTACTGGGACGTATCAAAGGTTGTTGTTCTGTAAGCTTTTGCAAATGAAGTATTTTTCTAATACCTTTGAAAAGCCATTTTGTCATCATAAGTATTTAATAACAATAGATGATAGTTTCTGAAACATCTTCCATTTTTCAGGTGCCAACTTATTTCTAGACTTTAAATATCTTGAAAAGAGGAAAATGTACAAGGTTTATTCAAATGTTTGTGACATTTTCCAAAATATTTTCTCAAAATATTTGTTGTTAGTAGAAACAACGTTTACAGATCATAATTACCAAATATAATAGCATACAATGAAAAAGGAGTATTTTAAAAAAGGAAATATGTAAAAAAATCTCTTGCCAAGACACTAACATTATTGTGTAAAAGCAGTTAAACTTAGTGATAAGACTGATTTATTTGACTATATTTTAAAAGATTCTTAGTTTCCTGACAGGAAACTTGTGTAGGTCAAAATAGTCTTTTCAGGAAAGAAACGAAGATTAGGCAATTAACGTTTTTATCCACTTAACAATTCAAATTCCTCTCATTTCAAAGTTATGCACACAGCATGAAGATAATTGAGTTTAAGAGGGTGTTTGTGAAAGAGTATGGTGTGTGTGTCTGTGTGTGTGTGTGTGTGCACATCCATGGGTATGCACATGTATATGTATAGGGGAATTTGATATTTAAAAATAAAACAGCTACTTGAGATGTTAAAACATTCTATATTTTTTCAGTGAAGATCGAATTTGAAGTCATTATTTTTATATGCCAGTAGTTCAGGGTGGTGATAAGTTATTGTATCCTGGATTTTCTTTTAAAGGAAATACACATTACAGTTGGATAAACAAAATTACTTAATTACATCACACAATCCAGTAAAGATACATATGCGAAAATGACCTCAGGGAGAATTAAAGCACATAGTGAACTCTGGAAGTAAGTGTGAGAAGATGGATATATCAAATAGTATCAACAAAAATGTATAAGGATTCTTTATGGTTCTTTCCAATGGGGGTGTTTGTTTCAATTTAGGTAGCTCTCATATAAGAATGTTTCAAACTAAAAGGATTTTAAAATGTTGTACCCTTCCTGTGGAAGGGAGTCTAAAATTAGCTCAAAGAACTAGGATATTTATTGTATTATATGATATCGCAGGGATATGATACTACAAGAAAAAGCAGACTTCAAGATTGGTTGAGTCAGTCAGCACAATATATTATTCAAAGACCAGTATGAGGCATAGTTTTGGTTTTTTTGGTTTTTTTTTTGGTGCTGGGGATCGAACTCGGGTCCTTGTACTTGCAAGGCAAGCACTTTAACCACTGAGCTAAATCCCCAGCCTTTTTGTTTTAAATTTTTTTTTTTTTTTTTTTTTTTTTTTTTTTTTTTTGTGGTACTGGGGATCGAACTCAGGCCCTTGTGCTTGCAAGGCAAGCACTCTAATCACTGAGCTAAATCTCCAGCACATAGTTTTTCTCAATCTTTCTAACTTCAATATTTTGCATTATAATCATGTAGGGCCAAGATGGCTGTGCAACTTCGAGGCGTTAGATTCAGTCCGAGTCGCATGCCAAGGAAAAAGGGAAGGCACATTTTTTGGCAGCTTTTGAGAGTGAAGGACCTTTCTTCCAGCATGTCTGCTAACATTTCAAAGGCAACAACGGCCACGCCCATGTCAGGACAAATGAATAGCAAGGGATAACTATCACGTGATCTAGTCATTTGGGATACAGCAGATGTGGGGAAACAACTATAGTAATCACTGAATAATACAGCTCAGCTCATGTAACATTCTTTCCTATTTCACTCATTTAGCAAATATTCCTTGTATGTCTACCATGCACCACTAGAAATATAGAGGAGGAGCCATGGGCTTTGGTCTAATGTAACTGATAGTCTAGCTGGAAATGTAGGTAGTTTAAAATTTTTCAAAAATGATTCAGTGATTAATTTTAAAAAATTGTTGGGTCTAACAAAATATTTACAAGATATATGAGAACTACAAATTTATGATGTCGATCCCTGGCACCACGAAAAACAAAAAACAAACAAACAAATTTATGATGAAGGAAATAAAAAGAACAAATCAATGGAAAGATATTCCATGTTCATGGATAAGAAGACTTATTTTTGAGAAAATGTCAGTTCCTCCCAATTTTATCAATAAATTAAACTAAATCAGAATCAAAATTCCAGGCAAGCATTTTGTAAATATCAACAAATTGATTCTAAAGTGTATATGAAGAAGCAGAACACCCATTCTGTTCAACACAGAAGTCCAATACTACCTAACTTTAAGGATTACTATAAAAAGTAATCAAGAGGCAGTATTCTGCTACATCCAGACAATGGGATATTATTCCATTATAAAATGCAAAGAGCTACTAAGTCTTAAAAAGGCATGGAGTGACCTAAAATGCAGGGTACTAACTGAAAAAAGCCAAAATGAAAAGGCTAGTTTATTATGATTCTAACAATAGTGACATTATATAAAATAAATAAATAAATAAACAAAACTGGGCCATCTGTGGTGGCTCATGCCTATATTCCCAACACTTGGGAGGCTAAGGCAGGATGATTGAGGCCATGAGTTTGAGGCCAACACGGACTACACAGTGAATTCAGTCTTGACTACTGAATTATACAGTGAGACCCTGTCTCAAAAAAACTCAAAATGAAGGAGGAGGAGGAGGAGGAGGAGGAGGAGGAAGAGGAGGAGGAGGAGGTGGGCACTGCATAAACAATAAAACAACCAGGAGAGGAAAGGACAAATTAATGGAGTGCATAGGACTTTTAGAGCAATTAAACTATTCTTTATGATACTACAGAGAATACTATTTGTCAAAAAGCACAGCATGTATAACACTAAGAATGAACCCTAATGTAAACTATGGACTGGGTGATAATAATGTATCCATATAGATTTATGAATTGTGGCAAATATACCACTCTGGTGAGAGATGCAAACAGTGAGGGAAACTGCATAGGTAAGGCAGAATATATAAGAACTCTACATTTTTCTGCTCAATTTTGTGGTGAACAAGAACTCATCTCTATCTGTATTTTAGAAGATACAATTAGATCCCAAATTAAGTAGTAAAATAGGGGTTAAGAGCATGGAGAAGTATAGTCAGGAAGGATGTTTTTAAGAAAACGGTTTCAGGTTGAGACACAAAGCACAATAAGAATTAATTAGGGAAAGAGAGTGGGCAACACGGGGCAGGGCAAAGGTGTGTCCTGATTTAGGTGTATGTCACCTCTCCACACCCGCCTCCCTTTCTTCTCAGCTAGCAGGGTAAGTGTCAGTTCCAGGAGACAGATTTCGACGAGGCGACATGGAGAGGACAAAGACATCACCTTCGAAGTGGTTGTTTATACCAGTGTCTTAGCTGGACTGCTGCACTCAAAATAAAGCTATATTTCCAGGTACACATGCATTTAAATTCAAACAGATGGTATCGATACAGAAATATTGATCCTATTATCAGTCACCACTCAAATCTTTGTCACGCAAACCTTCCCTGTTATGGCTTCTATCTAGATGTTCCCCCAAAGACTCATGCACTCAAACATAGTGGGGCTTTGGGGAGTGACTGGATCGTGTTGTGTGATACTGGATAGTCCCCTGATTGGTTTAGCATAGTTTGGGTGTGGGTGACAGATTTACTGAAGAGGGAAGACCTACCCTGGCTGTGGATGGCACCAAGCAATAGACCTGGATTCAATAAAACAGGAAAGCGGAGCAAAGTCTGCTGCTTCTTGCTGCCACACCATGGACTGTTTCCCCTCTGCGATGCCCCTCCGCCATGACTCCCTGCCATAGAGTCGGCCAAGTATGGACTGAAACCTCTATAAACTGTGCACTAATATAAACATTTCCCTCTTTAAACTTATGCTTGTCAAGTATTTTGTCCCAGCAATGAGAAAGTAACTAAGACATTCCCCAAAGGTATATATAGAATAGTAACAGGCATTACATGAAAACAATGTAACACAAAGAAATCCATACACAAGGATGGCAGGGACATTTCTGTCAAGCAAAATTAAACAGGCTTTTCGTTCGCAAATATTCTCAGAGCCTTTCACATGAGAACATATGTCATCGCTTTCTGAGAGGGGAAAAGTATATTTAGAAATTTTCAAACTGATTTGACAAAGTCCCCTTATTTTCACCAGAGCATTATAAAAGACAAATACCTAACAAAACACATGGAAAAATACTGTAAGATTCCACAATTCAGAACTTGAAGCCCACCATCTCTGACTGACAGGTAGAATGGAGTTAAACACCTTTACTGAAAAAAAATGACTGCATAAACATTACCTTTTCTCAATTAAAATCCTAATAAATTAGCTTTTCACATTTCCTCATATATATGTATTACCCTCAACTTGTTCATCATTTTTTATTCTTCAAAAATGTAATGGATATCAATTATTTGTATCCAAGACACAGTCTTTTCTTTTTATGTCAACTTCCATAATTGAATCAATACTTAACCATAATTCTACCTCTATAGCTACACTAAGTACATATTAACTTCGAAGAGGCGTACTGAGGGCGGGGGGTGCAGTTCAGTAGAAGAACACGCGCCGAACATGTACAAAACCCCTTTCATTCAAATGAAAGGAAGAAAGGTTTTTGAAAATTAGTATCATAGTACATAGCTTGTTAATTTGTAGGCCTGAAACTATGCCTGACCACAGAGAAGCTTTAAGTTTTAAAGCCACATTCAGGTTCAATTTTATAAAATAAATTTTCCCATGAATTCCTTTAAAACTCCAACTTCAAATATTTTTGTGATATAAGGAAAGGATTAAAAAACAGAAGGATGTTTCCACTACTTATTACCACAAAAAGGGAAGAGAGAAAAAACTGGTGGTTTGTGTGCTTTGGTACATTGTCTAGCTGCACCGTCTACACTGACAATCAACAGAGGCAATATAGTTGAAAAGTTAGTCAATCTTACTAAAGTCTACGAGACGATAGGAAGCAAAGAGTGATATATTTTCTTACAATTAGTAAATTGCTGAAAAGCTGACCCAGGCTGCCCTTAGTTGAGTATATGAGGTAAAACAGCTGATAGAATTATGGAAAAGTAGCCCAGTTCATTAGATTATATCTAAAATCAGACATTACAATCAAGATACAAGTAAAAACAGACTGTCTTCTGTTTTCCTCTCTTATCATAACTCCGCACTAAAATCACAGAGGAGAAACTACTGCATTAGTGTCATTCATATTCCTACAAATATCTGCAGTTCATTCATTGTCACTGCTAGATAATAGCTAATGTATAAAGATGGCACAATCAACTCACAATCATGGTCAATGAATATATTTTTTCTAAGTTCTTAACTATTACTCAAAAGGCTATCTGAGTGTTTTTCTAAGTATCTTTTACTATATATCTTCAAGAATTTTTCTAGCTATGAGTCCTTAATATAAAGAATTATTATTGTTTTATATGCTGTCTGTTAAGATTTTATTATGTGCTTTGCCATTTTCTCTGATAACATTCCTCTTGTGGTATTAGTGAGTTTTCTGGGACTTATTTCTTTGTTCTTAAAGTATATTCTTCAGACATTTCTACGGGACAATCTCTTATAAATACAGATTCTCAATCTTTGAAAACATATATTTTATTTTCTTTACTGAAAAAATTCACTGAGACTAGACTTCTAGGAGGACAATTTTCCTTTAACACTTAAAAGATAATTTGCCTGGCTTTTTTCATTATATTATTAAGAAATTTTGTTGTTAAGAAATTACCGGTAAATCAAATTCTAATCTCATATATCCTTTGTAGGCAACTTTCTTTCCTTTCTTTTTAAATTCTATTCTTTGCTTCTGGTGTCCTGAATTTTTTTAATATTGTTTCTAGGTGCATGTCTTTAGTTTGCCTTTCTTGAATTTGGGGTTGGATGTCTTTTCTACATTTCTGAAAAATTTTCACCTATTCTCTTTTTAATTACAACTCTATTCTCCAGAAAATTCAATTAGTTGTGCAGAGTAACTTCTCCCTCTATTAAATGTTTGGGTGCATTTTCTATAATTTCTTCAGAACTACCTCCCATTAACTACTCTCCTAACTCTGTGTGTTTGCTGTTTACTGTGTCTCTACATTTTATTTTCTAACGTAATTCAGGCTTTCATAAATTCTATCAGATTTGTCAAATTGGACTATCAGAACTAATAGTTTTAAAAAATTCTCCTTCTATCCTGAGCAGTAAGCACTAAGTGACTTTAGTAAAAAATTTAAGGACCAGGGATATAGTTCAATGATACAGAATTTGCTCATCATGTGCAAGGCACTGGGTTTAATCCCAGTACTGAAAACAAATTAGTAAAAATTCAGATAATAATTACATACAATCACAAAGATTTTTAAAGAATTTTAATATATCTATTTTTATAATATTAAATGCTTATATTTCCGTAGGGGATCATTTTCATATGAGCAGCTTTAATAATCCAATTCCATAGTGCTTTTTCTAATGACCGACAGCCACAGTATTTGTTTCCTCGGATGTTCAGTTATTTTTGATGATGGGTTACAGTCTTTGGAAGCTTTTCAACGGAAATTCTTTGAAACATGTTTTAAAGTATATCCTTTCAGAATGTTTGCTTTCTTCTGCCAGTTTCCCCTTCCCATGAGACAAGACAGGTAAATATCTTTTCTGTCTCTGAAAAATATTTATTTACTTTCTCTACTCTCTTTGCATTTCTTGGCTTGGTTAGTGTCTTGTTGTTTTGTATGTTCGTTTGATAGCAATGTCTACTCTCTTTCTTCAGGGGTTGTCTCCTGGTCTCTGAATGAGCGGTCTTCTAAATTCAGACTCTGCAGATTCCAGAGCACAAGAAACTTTATAGTCCTAACAACCTGGTTTCTGTAATAAAGAAATTCCAAGGAAAAAAGGGTGACTCTAAAAGCAGAGTCACTTACAGATTATAAAAGATATACAAATCTATAGTAATTTGGATCTTATGTGGATTTTGATTCAAAAAAATATTTTAAAAAGGGCCACGCCATTAGGAAAGTCCACACCATTAGGTGCCACACCATCAGGAACATCAAGTGGGTATATGTTGATATTAAAAAATTATTTTTTTTCTCAGATGTGATAAGACTATTGTAGACATAGTTAAAGAATATGTTCCATGTTTCAGACACAAAAACTAAAATATTTAATCATGAAATTATATAATGTCCTGCATATGCTTCAAAATAATCTTATGTAGGCAGGGGAATAATAGAGATATGAATGAAATGAGTCCTGATTTAATAATGATAGTTTCAGTATACATTTCTCTCAATGTCTGTGTATATTTGGACCCTTCATTAAAAAACAAAAAGCCAGGCTTTAAGCCAATACCACCTACATAGCCAAATCTCAAAGGCTGATTTAGACCTTGAGAATTGATTGACCGATGATTTTTTGTTTGCTGCCTTTGAAGAATAACCTTACTTTCAAACCAGACATCCCTATGTCGAAAAATGTGTTTCTTATCCAGTGTCCAGTAATTTTATGTGCACTTCATTTATCATCATGGCTGCCCTATTTCAGAAAACAGAAGTTTCAAAAATAATTCTTGACAGCCACCCTCTTTAGTTACTGAATAAGTGTGTTGATTCAGTGTCTGGACCTTTCACTCTTTCATCTTTCCCTCTCTCAATAAATAAGTTCTACAAATCCTGTTCCCTAAGTTTCTCGCTTGCCTGTGCCCTTGAATCTCTAGATCCATAGTCATGGCCCTGATCCGTTCCATTCCCTCTAGCTTTCACACTACAAGTCTTTTAACCTGTCTTGCCTTGTTCATTCTGGTCCTTGTCTAATCCATTCTTCACACGCAGCTCGATTCATTTTTTGATAAATATGAATTATACCACATCAGAATCCTGCTTAAAACCTTATGCTTTATGGTGACCCAATTAAAATTTCTAAAACATTTAAATGGCCCCTAAGGCCATGGATATATTTCCCTCTAGCCAATTTCTCCAGCCTAATCCTAGGTTACTCCCCTAGATTTATTCCTTAGAGTCCATCAGACAAGCCTCGGATTTATTCTTTGTGCTAAACTCAGGGCTTCACATAAAATTTCTGCCTGGAACATCTCTTCCTTTTCCACATCAACAAGTTAACACCTCATTCTTGGTCATAGTATATCACTTCTTTAAAGAAAGATTTCCCTGATCTACAGCAATGTAACTAGCCAGGTAATACATTTCTATGGAACCAGTATCTGCTTCTTCACTAGTATGTAAAATCAAGGAGGCAGAGGCCATATTATTATTCACTGCTTTGTTCTCTAGTATTTAGGACAATGAGCATAAAACATGTGCTCAGTAAAGGTTTAGGATGAGTGAGTGTTAAGCATTGTGCTACTTGCTACAAATATAATGATACTAAGATAAATCCACTTCTTCATTTTAGGGAGCCTACAGGTGAGAATAACCCAGCAAGTTATCTGAGAATAAATGTGACAAGCAATATTATAAAGGAAATAAAGTGTACGTCAGCTTCTTTGTGTTTTTTACTTTGTCAGTTACTTTTTGCTGGGGCCAATGACTTAATTACTCCATAAACCTAAGGTAACTGCTATTACTGAGTTAACTGATCCCACCATTGGCAACATCAAGGTGATAGCATTATTAATGCAGAATGATACATAGTCCAGATGTAGGACCTGAGATAAGTCCAGGCTTGATTTCCCAGATACATTCAATTTGGTTGAATACTTGCTCACCTCACCATGACTTGCACATAAGAGTGGCCTAATTAATATCTGTTGAGTAGAAGGATGGAAGCTCTACTGGTATTATTGCATCATAAATACTTTTCAAGGACAAGGTGAACTGAATTCCGTTATTAAGCACTCTGTCGTTGAATAATGTGCTGCTCAAGTGGCAGAATTGGGAAAGTCTTTAATCCTATACTGTTGGCACAATATTTTTGGCTATGTTCCCAGTACTGTATTCTTCCAGCATGCTGAAAATCAGTAATAGGATGGTCCATCCCCAAATCCTCTCAGTTCTTAAACTGAAGCTGACAGCTCTCTAAAACAAAACTCACCTTTTTATTTATTTAGTTTTTAGTAAACAACACTTAAGTGTGTATATTTTATATGTCTGTGGTCTATAAAATTTACAAGCATCTTTGGACATGAGCAACAGTTTCTCAAAGAGCCATTCGAATTTTCGACTTGTTTAATTCTACAGAGAATTTGCACTCCAGGCTCAGCCCTTTTTTCTCCTTTCATGGCACTGTATTTAACACCGAGAATGTTTGCCATGATAAGAGGATTCCAGCAAGGACTTGTCATAGGCAACTGAATGCAGTTTGGGGGAGTACAAGGTTGGGGTGCAGATTTTGTCCTTGACATCATGTCCTTGCTAAATTGCTAATGATAGTTTGTGGCTCTTCTGACTGCTTGGGAATATCAAGCCCTGATATATATTCTTCTTTTTGATGTTTGGAGGACTCACAGGAGACACTGTATATACTTACTAAATTATTCTTTCCCTTCCAGACTCATTTTTTTTTTTTTACTCAAGTCATCTCTGTTGTTTACTTCCTCATCTCTCTGTTTCTTACTCTTTGCCGTAGCTGTATTTTCTTCCCCAAAAGGAAAGACATTTTCCTCAATTATGTTTTTTATTTGTGATCCACAAAGAGCAAGCACTATGAGATAATATTTTCTAAGAATCACCTAAGGATAGTTCCGTGATTAAAAAGATTTGAACCAGATACTCCATCCCTCTTGTCTTCTTTTAAGTGAGCTTTGATAGATACTTTTCTCCAAAAATATCGTGTCTTCCTGCCATGATTCTTGAATTCCTCTAGTATAAATGCATTAGCCTCCTAATATTATTAGTAGTAACAATAATTTCTCTTTTGCTATAATTTTAACAGAAATTACCTGATTTATATATACTTGTATATAAACGTGCATATATTTCGTGGAAATTTTAAATACAATTTGTGTCTTTATCAGTCTAATGAGTACTTGGCCTTTTAAAAGTAGTTCACAGCACTTTCTAACTTCAGAATTAGTTTTTATAGTATCTTCTAGATCAACGCTTATCAAACTTTACAATATGCATGAAGCAACTGGGGATGTTCTTAAAAGCACAGATTCCAATTTTCTGGGTCAGAGCTGGGCCTGAGATTCTGGATTTTTAACAAGCTCACAAGGGATATTGATGCCACTGGTGTGTAAAACACAATCTGAAGGGCAGGTATTAGCAAATACTCCCAAAGAACAAAGCCCTTGACTCTATTGGTTACCACAACCTTTTTTTTTTTTTAAATCTACTGCAGTGTCTGTTACATGTCTGGCTTTCCATAAATACTTATTAAGAGGATAACTAACTCCCTCAATCATTGACGCAGCATGGGAGAGATTCATGGCCCATTTTACAGAAGTTCCAAAAGGTAAAGTGAGAGATGATGGATTACACGACACCAGAACCACAGATCTAGTGGTTTTAGAAGATTATCTCATTTCTATTAGCAGAGGATAGTAACAGCCCCTAATCTAGTGTCTGCCCACTTACTTTTCTGTTGAAGATGACTGAGGTTTCTATGATTTTGTGGAGTATAACTCTGCATTTGATTTCCATGTGTTGGAGATGAAGTTGCCCAGAGGCTTTTCCCAGAGCCCAATCTTGCCCGTTGCTCTTTGAATGTTAAAATGTGGGAATATTATTTAGGAGGGAGATTTAAGGTTCTAATTTAAAAGTCCACAATTCTTTTAGCATCACCATGTCCCTACTAAAACACTCCTAAAAACGCAAAGTACAAAAATTTAAGGATGTAATCACCTTGTTAAATTTGGAACTGTCAAGACAATGTAATCAGGAAACAAGATGAAGCTCTTCTGTCAGGATTGTGATTTAGAGGCTGCTATTAGCTTCTGGAGTAGTAGGAGTAAATAATTTTAGTAGGAGTAAATAAGTTTTGAACGTAGGAATCAAATTAATGGTAATGAAATACTGTTGAATAACAATTAGTAATGAAATACTGTTGAATAACAATTAGTAACAATTAGTAAAAAGTAGCACATTCAAAGAAGCACATTCCTTGTACAATTATTTTAAAAAACACTTTTTCAGGATCCTTCTGAGTCTAGTTGCTCTAAATCCTATTTTAGCAAGAATTCTAAGAGCCATAGGAAATTCACCTGCTGAGTTACTACCTTTTAATAACCAAATAAAGAACAAAGTTCAAAGCATGACAAACTTAAATAGAAAAGACAAATTGAATGTTAAGAAAGCTATTACTCATGCATTCTAAAATTAGCTTAACTTTCCTATGTATGGGAAGAAAAAAAAATGTTTATTATTTATAGCCACCTTCCTTACCCTTTTCCTTACCTTTTCCTAAGGAGGACAGACCTTATAGAAACTTACTTGACATGTTGAGTAGAATGGCAAGTAAAAATAATTTGAGAGAGTGCAGGCCAGAAGGGATGAAAGGAGAGAGAAAAATCATTGCTAAATTGTTCCAAATAAGAAAAAGAACCAGTATATGAGAGGAAGGGTGGGGTAGCTTAAAACTGAAATTGTGGAAACAGATGTGACAGCTGTCAAAGACAGAGTACAAGTAATTAAAACAGACTTTAAGGAAGTTTTGCAAAGTTGTGGATTCTGTAAGCCCCAATTCTATCTACTCTGGGATTTTTCTCTGAGCATTAACTAACATCTGAGACTGGATAATTCTGGATGATTGTGGAGACATTTCTATCCACTCACAAAGCTTAGCAGCCAAGTGCTACCAGCTAGAGACAACACCACCCCTCCCCTAATTAGGACAACCAGAATTTTCTCCAGCCCTTGGTAAATGTCCTGGGCTAGGAAGGCAGAAAAGGAATTACTTGGTTAAGTAGTTCTGATCGCAAAACTTTTAATAAAGGTCTACATTAGTTATTTTTGCATTGCAGTTTGAGTATTAGTGAGTAAAGCACTGTCATTTACTTGTTTCCTCGGATATGCAGTTTGAAAGTGCAGCCAAAGTGGGGAGTAAGGTCTCCAAGTGGGTCTGGCTATATTCAGATCAGCCTTCATCTAGAATATTTACCCTAAAATGCAGGTTCTGATGTAACTCAGTTTGTACTATCTGCTGGTAGATTTGAGTCAAAATTGTATCTCTCTAATGACTTCAAAGGGCAAGTTATTGAATACTGAACAGACAGGATCTGTAATGAAAGGCCAAATCATATTTAGAATTGCTCAATTACTCTTTTGATTTTGACAGGCTAGGGAGTTAAGGTACTGTTTGAGATCAGCAGTTTCTGTTGAAGAAGATGGTCACATGCCATAAAAGCTTAGTCTACTGAAATGAGCCAAGAGAATCCCATGAAAAACTCTAGACTGGAAATTACACTTTAACCTGATCTCCCTGGACATAAGGTGTCTTAATAAATTATGTTATTGCTTGGAAAAGAAAGAACAAATATAAGCAGAAGTGTGCTGACAAACTATAACAATGGCTCTTTTTTGTTTTACGACATGTATTTGCCAATATTTTTGATGTAAATACATCCACCACAGCCCATTTCAAGCTATAAACCTGACGTTACTGGCGGCGGAATCTGGAGTTATTTTGTACAGCTGGCTGTCTTGAGTGAATTGGTGACGGAATCTGCATTCCACTAAGCGTGAGGTGTAAATGTTTGAACTGGCTCAGACCCTTGTAACCTAGTGGTGAAAGAGATGTCTGGCGTCTCAGAGTATACTGTCAAGTAACTTTTGGAAACACTGTCCACCAGCCTCCTGACCACTGCAAAATCTTGCTTTTTTTATTTTTTTTATTTCTCCAATCTTTTATTATATAGAATGATTTAGTTATCAAAAAAATAGGCTGAGGGTTTAGCTCAGTGGTTAGAGTGTTTGCCTTGTAAGCACAAAGCCCTGGGTTCAATCCCCAGTACCATTAAAAAAATAAAATAAAATTAAAAAATAGAATAATTTAATCACTGAAAACCCTGGGGCTTGATGTTACTATCTAACACAGACTGACTAGAGACATTGGGCTTGAGCAAATATCTTAGCAATGAAACATATTTAGATTTATTTATGTTACACACCTAAAATACTGAGCAGAACTGAAATCCTGATTAGAATTGCCTCTGACTATTATACTGGTCTAGCAAGCCTTCCTGATAGAAAAGTAACAAGATGACCTTGGAGGATGCAGATTTCAGGATTACACGGGGAGTGAAGCCCCAAACTGCTATGGCAATGGCAGAACTCTATCTTTCTTAAAAGCGCTTCAGAAAGGATGGAAGGGTGTGTGGATTCTTATATTTATAAGCCTACATAAAAATTACAGAGTTTTTTACTTAACATTTATACAGACTCAAAATATTTTGATTATTTTTAACAAGTACAAAAATTGGTATTTACGAAATTACCAAGATTTGGATGGTTAAGTGGACTGCAAGAAAAGGAACCAGAAATAACTGGGACAAATCAAAATGGACAATGTAGGAGCAATTCATACATATGACTGAAAAAAAAACCCTGAGGATTCCCACAGCCTATATGGCCTTCTCAGACTGTCAAAGATAAACTTGAAAGAAAAGTGAAAAAAATTTAAAGAGGCTGGGGATTTAGCTAGTGTTCAAAGGTCCTGAGTTCAATTCCTGGCATGAAAAAAAAAAATTTAAAGAATGCCAGTGCAGAAAGAATACAAAAAACACACAAGCATCGTTTCACGAGCTCTTGTAGGCTGCTTGGCCATGGAGGTCCGCAGGAGGGAGGACCAGCAACTCCCAACTCCAGACCAAGGGTCGCTCTGAGGACCACCCAGCTCAACTCTGCATCACATGGGCAGGGTATGAACAAACAGGTAAGGTCACTGCGGGCAGTCAGACCCTGCTCACCCAGAAGCAGACCACAGTGCAGCCAGAAACAGCTGAAGAAGGAATCAACCTTGGGAGTCAGTAATTTCCCTAGATTTCACTGTCAGAAAGTAACTCTGAGAAACATCATCTGATCCCCACTAAAGGCACAGGCAGAACTATGATTTAAAGTGAGGGCTTATTACACTCATTACTAAAACTCTAGTAACATTGGATTTGCCCAAATCCCAAAGTCTCCTGTCAGCTGTGCCATGGAACAACATCCTGTGAGGTTTCAGTGATAAACTAGGGAGAGATATTTTTCAGAGTAAATAATACAAACCACTGTGAAGGAAGATTATGAAAGTTTTTTTTACTAAGTTTTTTTTTTGATAAGGAGAATATATATATATATATATATATATATATACACTACAGCTCTAAATAAGGAATACATTTTGTTACAAAATAGTACACACATACAATTTTTTTTTTTTTTGGTTTTCTGAGACAGGGTCTCCCTATGTAGTTCAGGTTGGCCTTGAACTCACCAACTCACTATGTAGCCCCAGCTGGCCTCAAACTCACAGTGATCCTCCTGCCTCAGCCTCCCAGAGTGCTGGGATTACAGGCGTGTGCCATCGCACCCTGCAAAACTCATTTTCTGAGAGCAAGAAGATTGATGGATCAACATTAGAAAAGGAGAAAGGGAAGAAAAAACTGATTAGAAGGCTGGATGATGTATGGTTCTTATATTAAGGGGAACTTTGAGAGAAAAACAGAAATGATTAATATGGATTTTTCAAAAAGATGAAAACAAGATTTTATCATATTAGTAAAACGTTAAAGCCAAACTTCTATTCACAAAAACCTGAGTAAATTTTAACTGGGTTCTTTACTGCTTTTTAAAGTAGGTATTTTGGCACTAGGCCATCCATACATTAGATACTAGTCAGCATTTTTGAAATAAAACAGACTATATTAGAAAACAGCCGTGTGCACTGCATGTGAGAGCCTTTTGTAAACATACTGTTTTAGATAAGCATGCATATACACGGTAGCACTTTCATGTGTGCATAACAACTATTTAAAATTAATTCCGAGGCTTGGAGGCAAAACGGCTTGACAGCCAGTGCTCAAGAGTACACTAAAATGTATCCTGAAAGACAGATTGATGGCGACATTGTTTATAATTTAACAAATGGGGCAACTCTGGAAGTCTGCGACAGAAAAATAGATGAGTAAACCAATATTCTCTTACTCCGGAATATTAGACTGCAATAAAATGAACACACTAGAGCTACACAAATCAGCGTGGGTGAGTCTCAAAAACATTCCAAATGAAAAAGTTTCTCAGACAAAAGCATACGCAGAATTATTTCATTCATATAAAGTCCCAAAACAATAAAAAAAAGAACACATGGTCTGTAGGCGCACACGCGGGAAAGGAATCTATGAAGAGCAAAGAAGGATAAATTCATGGGGACAGTGATTCCATTTGGAGGAAGAAAGGAGAGAGCACAACAGAAAGTTCAAGGGTTCAGGTCTTACTACATGGCTGAAGCTGACATGAAATACTCATATATTTATTTTTTATTATCCTTTAAGCTATATATACAAGTAGTATGTACTCTTGTGTGTTTGATGTATTTTATAATACTGTAACAATTCTCACAATGAAATAACTACCATTGGAAGATCATCCTTTGTTTTTGCTTGTTTGGGTTTTTTCAGACTGACCTTGAACTCACTAACTCACTGTGTAACCCAGGTTGGCCTCAAACTTACAGCAATCCTCCTGCCTCAGCCTCCCAAATGCTGGGCTTGCATGCATGTGCCACCACACCTGGCTAGAATATCATCCTTTTCATTAATAATAGAATTATTAATTCTCAACATTTGTTTTCTAGAATCTTAAAAAAATCACAAAATATAAAAGAATATTCAGCTAATTCAGAATAGGGTGCATTTCCAGTTGTATATTTATATCATCTGCAGATAATCATTGTGTTTCCTCCTTTTTGTTATACAGGTACTTCTTTTTTGTTCTTATTCTTATTTGGGTTTTTTTTTTTTTTTGTTTTGTACATGTGGTTTATTTGTTTTACAATACTAAGGATTGAACCAGGGCCTTTGCACTTAGTCACATGCCCAGCCCTTTTTAAATTTTTTTTTTTTCAGATAGAGTCTCACCAAATCACTAAATCGCACAGGCTGGCTTGAAATTACGATCTTCCTGCCTCAGTCTCCAGAGTGCTAGCATTGTAGGATTTTGCCACCACGACTGGCACATTATTGTTGTTTCATGTTAAATTGTTTCATCTAGAAGTTCCAGGAAAAAAAGCAAAATATATCTTAAATAAAAAGCAATATTCTTTTTTATTCTGTGTTATAAAGGAAAGAACATTTTATTTTATGATTGGCTCTTATTCATTTAGGAAAATGCTATTTGTTGTGGGATGATTTTCTACACTGAATTATGTTTCTGTAACACCTCAAGCTCATACTGAAGTCCTAATCCCAAGCATCTCAACACGCGGCTGTACTGGGAGGGGGCATTTGAAGAGTTAAGTCAGGTAAATGAGATCAGAGAGGTGGGCCGTCATGCAATGTCACCCGTGTCTTTACGAGATGATGAAGACGCCCACGCAGGCGGAGGGAGGAAAGACTGAGTGAGGGCACAGTGACAAGTGACCATCTACAAGCCAAAGAGAGAAGTTCAGGAGGAACCAGCCTTCTGATACCTTCATCTTGGATTTCCAGCCTCTAGGACCGTGAGAAAATGAGTCGCCATTGTTTGAGCTTCTCAGTCTGGAATGTTCTGCTAGGATGCCGTCGGCACCAGATTTCAGATGGGACGGTATATCCGTAGTGTCAGAAAGACCTCAGCTTACAATCTGGTTCCAGCATAAACTGTTTGTGTGATCTTGGCCGTATAGCTTGATCTCTCTTAAACCTGAATTTTGAGGACTGAATATTAATACCTAATTAAAAGGAATAATGAAGAAAATATACTATTATTAAAATTCATTGCTATTTCAACATGTCTTAAAACACATAAAATATTTCTATGTGTCCCAGTTATTTTAGTCAATGGAAAAAATTCCATTTCACACAAGGATATATACAACAGGGTATTGATTACAGCTCAACATATATCAACTTTTAGAAGAAATAACTCAGGAATTTTAAACTAGGGTAATGATTATAAAATTGATATAACTGGGCTAAGGGCCTAGCAAGCACAAGGCCCCAAGTTCAATCTCCAGCACCCCTCCCCAAAATTATGATATAATTATAGATAGGATATTTTGTACTTATTAATAGCACTACAATTGTATTTATGGTATATTAATAAATGAAAACAACAAAACTTTAATAATAATGGTTTTACCTTAACAAAATAAAATATAGCTAGAAAATAAGACCAAAAGGAAATATTAACAGCAGTTACTTCTTCTTAAAAGCATAAAGGTATGATGAATGGATAAAAGAATGAGTGGATAAAGAAAATGTGGTTTTTACATACAAAGGAGTAGTACTCTGCCATAAAGAAGGATAAGCCTGAGACATTTTTAGATAATTGAATGCACCTTGAGATCATACTTTTAAGTGAAATAAATTAGACACACATGTTTATTGCATTGTTTCTCTTGTGTGAAAAATGAAAAGCAAATAAACCAAATAAGGACCCAAATGGATGCTAGATACTGCGAAGTAGGAAGAAAAATGTTCAAATGGGGGGGGGGAGGGAGGAGGGAGGGGGGAGGAAAGGAAAGGAAAAGAAAGAAAAAGAATAGAAGGAAAAAAATGGAAACAAACCTTTGTAAATAAGGAGAGGAAGAAGGGTTGAAGGGAGGGGAAAGGAATGGGGAAAAAAGAAGAATAAATATATGTCACTTAAAGGTACAAATTCCCTATGATGAAAGGGAATTATTATGTATCCTAAAAGTCTACCAATAAAAATAATTAAAAAAAAGAAAAGAAAAAGCAGGCTCATAGAACCATTAAAAAATAAAAATTAAAAAAAGAAAGAAAGCATACAGGTAAGATTTTTCCACCTACTTTTAAAATTCCTCTGATCTCCAGTACTCATGCTGTGAATTTAAAGTCTTATTTTAAAATCTTTTTCTTCCCTTTGGTGTTTTGAGACAGGGTCCTACTATGTAGTTCAGGCTGGCCTTGAACTTGCTGTGTAGCATGGCTGGCCTCAAACTCCTCCGGGCACAGCATAGCATTTCCATTAGTCAACACAATCTATACACTATGCAGTCATAAAAAGAATAGAGGGAATATATTATTATACATGTATTGGTAAAAGAAGATATACTGGAAATAATAAAAAAAATCTTTAATTTGTATAAATAAAAAGAAAACATGTTTGCCCAAATTTTGTGGAATATCTCAAATAGGATGCAAGAAACTGGCACTAAACAAAATTCCAGGAGCAAAGACCAGGGTGGTCACAGGAAGCAAAAGCTGGAACTTCATTTTCACCGTGTATACTCTTCTGTGCTTCTGACTTCATACTACCAGCATGTATTACCTGTTCGAATCAATAGAATTTATAAATGAGATTTTAGTAACTGTCTTAGTTTTATAATGGCAGCTAGAATTCAGGTATGTTCTGATAATTTATTTGACATAGACTACAAGCACTGTAGGAGACACAATAATTTGAAGACACACTTCACTTCAGGTCAACAAAATTGCATCAGGTATTTCTGATGTGATAGACTGTTAAAAATGAAAAATACTAGAGATACGGCAGCTATTCAGAGGAGAACTAAAAGATAGCTGTTTACTGATAGGATCTAAGTAGTCTACCGTATAGCTACTTTTGAAAATATGCTACTTTATTACTAGAGATTTGAATTATCCATAGTTGTATTTCTCAGTTAACTGCATCACCACACATTTAATGAATTCAGATGGCTACATAAATGCGAAAATATTTATTCTTTTTATCTGTTTCTTTTTATCTATTGAATGTTTAACATAAATAAGACTACAATCTAATAGGAAAGACTAAGACATGTGTAAATTATTTCTTGACAAAATTAATGGTAATTTACCAGCACATTAATACTTAGGTTTATTATGGGTAAGAAATTTATCAAAAGGAATACCTTAATAGTACAGTTTATTTTGAAGTGCACAAAGGTAAAGGTTGAACTACTTCTCATTGTGTGAAAATTGTTAGACTGTCACTTATTACATTACTAATTAAAATTCTCCCACATCTTTCTATACAGATAAATGCTGAAATAGAATTTGACTTAGTTCAATTAAGAATTTCTCCTTTTATGATTTGTTATACATGCACAGTTTTAAAGAACAAAGAATATGATAAAATTAAAAATTGCAAGTTGCTTTTTGGATCATGCCAATATTTGCATAATTAGTAACTGATTTAGATACATCGTTTATAGGAAATGTCAAAGTAATAATTGTTTCTTTTTCTTTTTAGCAAATAAGGACTATGCTAGGTGGTAAGTCAAAACAAAAAAAATCCACTGTCCTAATGGAGATGTTATTCTATTAGACAAGCCAATAAATGCAGGAATAAAATATTGTGCAAGTAAAATCTATGCTAAGTGCTGTGACCACAAAAATGAAATGGAAAAGAGGTGAGGAAGGACGGTCTATTTAGATGGTAGGAGAAGTTGTCTCCAAGAAGAAGATATCTGAATTGAAACCCAAAGAATGAAAAGCCAGCCATGGTAAAACCAGAGAGCCGGCCATGTCACAGCAATGGATATTCTGTACAATGATCCCGTAGCAGGAAGAGCTCAAACCAACATGGCCCAATCTTTAGGGCCGAGAGTCAGAGTGCCGTGATGAGATTTGAGACATATGGAAGGGTAGACCGCGTCTTTCGAACTTCATTTGAGAAACAATAGGAAGCAAATGGAAGCCCTAAATGGGGAGATAACATGATTGAATTGTCAGATTCAGATTGAGTTTTTCTGCTTGTGGAGATGGGCTGGAATGGGGAAAGAATGGGAGCGGGGAGAATAAGAAGGAGGTTTGTACAGGGATCTGGGGGAGCTGGGACGCTGGTATGGACTACAGTGGTAGCCGTGGGAAAGTAAAGTTCTGATAATAATTTGGTTAGGGTTTGCTGGTCTATCTGATGTGGTGCTAACGAAGAAGAGGCAAAAATTAGGCAAGATTCAAGTTTCTGACTGGAGTGAGTAGGCGAATGTAAGAGTCATTTACAGAAATTAAAAGGAGCGGGCTTTGAAAGGAAGGACTAGAGTCCCATGTTCAGCCTGAGAAGCGTGAAGTTGGATGTGCTGTAAGACAGTTCTACGTAGATTTCACACAGGAGACTGGCTGTTCTGAGGGGTGAGGTTTGAGGTTAGACATGTTGGAGGGCCACTTACTGTAGCTCTTTTAAAATCAGCTAACAGAAGTCTGTCTCCCTTCTACACTATGAGCCACTTGAGAACAGAAACATTCTGTTATTCATCATTGTTCTCACATTTTTAACACTAATTATTGAATGAAAGCATACATAAATGAATGACTAGTAGAAATTTAAACATAGGCTTAAACATGCCCATTTTAATTGTACTGTATAAGAATTAATAGTCTTACGATGTTTAGCCTTTTTCATGTTGCCAAACAACTGTGTCAATTACTAAAATCGAGATTAAGATCTGGAAAGTGTTTTAAGAATCACCTACTAAAACTTCTCCTCTCACAGACCTGGAAACTGGGGTCCACATGAAGAGTCACTCAAGGTTACAGTTGTGTCGGGTTTGGACTAGAAGCCATGTTTTCTTACTCCACACAACTAGCGATCCTTTCGCTGCTCTGTGTTCTTCAGGGCAAACTCCAGTAAAACTGGTTCAATCTGTATACATGGCATAGATGGAACTAAACATTTCACAGAAGATCACAAACACTGTTTATAAACTTGCTTATGAAATAAATTCTCTTCAGAAATAACAAAATGTGAAATACTAACACACCACTTTTTAATTTACTCAGTCAAAGAACTTCATAAATTAGAGAGAAAAACCCACATACACACTAAATGACTAAATGTTCTCTGGTTTCCAAGGATTCTCTCACCAGGACTTAGAGTACAGGCATTTATGACAGAAGATGAAGTCACTTTAAAAGGAAAACATCGGTTCCTTTGAATATACGGAAAGCCAAATGTGTGTCAATAATGTTGCTGAGTCTAGCCAACCGCGGTAACCATAGCAAAATACTCCTCGGTGTTCTCAGACTTCTGAACACTATTTCCCAATTAAGACAAAGTCTAAATAACAATAAGGAAAATTTGTGCACCGTAAACTCTACCACAGTCAGGACACACAGGTTCCTTATTTCTAGCACAGGGTTGTACACTGTACACTATACAAACCATTCTGAAAGATACAAATCTTTAGTCTCACACTGTCATTTACAGAGTTTTAGCATATTCAAGTCTTCCTTTAGGCCTTAGAAAAACACAAAAAAACATGGAAGTCTATACTTAGGACATGCTTAGTGACAGGTAAGCCTTAGAATATTACCTTTGCAAAGGGTATTTTCAGCTATACTGGATACAGATTCAGAAAATATCTTGGGACCCCTGAGGGTGACCTGCATTTTATATTGACTATAAATCCAGATCTGTGTGGTGCATCGGGAGGGTAGTTTGTCAGCAGGAGGAAATGAAGAAACTCTTATGAAAGATTCAATCCAAGGGGAATAAAGTGTGGATTCACAAGTGTGGTCCAGGGAGAGTAACGCCACCATAAATTCAAAATCACCAACTTCACCTCGGATCTAAGCAGACAGAAAACCTATGCTGCTTCCTTGTCTGAAATTCACTCTGATTTTTGACAATTGCGATCTCTGCTTTCTCAAATTTCTTAAATCACCTTCTTCTTTCCTTCTCTTCACTGATGGCTTCATCTCCTACTTCAGAGAGAAATAACAGAAGCAATCAGATATGAAAACCTTCGACCTCTCACAAACGGAATCAGTAAAGTTATTGGCATTCACAACCATCCTTTTACGCCTTACTGCTGTTTCAAAAGAAATAGTATCTTTCCTCCTCTTCGTTTACAACTAATTCAGTAAACATTTTTGAATGCTGAGGATCGATTCTATCATCTTCAGGGACTCCACCCACTGGTGTCTTCTCTTTCTCCTGAACCTTCAGCTTCTCTCTCTGCTTAATCTTTCCAGCAGCATTTCAACATGTGAAAATTTTCCTCATGTTAATAAAACACAAAAACTAAAGTAAGCATTCATTTTGCCTTAAGTTCCTAGTTTCCCAGGTCCTGCTTATTTATTTCTTTTTCTTCCCAAACAAGATCCCTTAGGGGTCAATCCTAGGCCATCTTTTCTTTTCAGCAATACAATCAATTTCATCTACTTTCTCTAATTTAATTACCTTCACAGTCCATGCTGCTGCCTCTCAAATTCAAATGTCAGAATCCTCTATTGACCTTCAGACCCATTTCCCATACACCCATGAATTCTCCAGTTGGAGGCTTACCCAAATTAATTTTTCAAATGCTAGATTTATTATCTCCACCTATCTGCAAACCTGTCACATCATCAGTAAATACAAGCACATATAACAAAATTACTCATGCCAGAAACACAAGCGCTATGTGACTCCTTTCCATTCCTCAGGCCCTAGAGTCAAATATCATATGCATTAAAACTTTACCTGTTAAGTAGCCCTGGGACCTGTGTGCTTTTCTCCTTAATCAAAGTTACAGTCATCCAGCTACTCTACTGTAATAGCTTTCTAATTGATCTGCATTTGCTAATGCGTCCCCAACACGGTATGCACACTGAGATTCCAAAACCCAATCTCTACTACATACCTCCTTGCTTAGAAGTAGTCCATGCTTTTCTATGTTTACTACCTATGTTCGTTCCCATAAAAAGTAGATTCTATTTTATTTATGCTTTTAAAATTTACATAAATGAAATACATATGATACATTTCCTTCCAAAAAGGCTTTTTAACTAAACATGCTATATTTTTTTGTTCTCCTCATAACTTCATACACTTCAAGGCATTTTTTTCAACTGAGGAATATGGGTTTCAGTGCATGACTAAGCCGAGGTTCCTTTATTCATCTCTCCATTGAGGGCTATTACCTTAGTCTCACTTTTTTATTGCAACGAACAATGCTGCGATTATGTTTCCTAAAAATGTCTCTTGAGCACGTGTGTGAGGGTTTCTTGAAAATAGATACCTACAGGACAGATTGCAAGGTCACGGGATTGTACATTTTGGTAGCAATAGATACTACATCATTGCATGGGAATGATAAGCTCCGAGTGCAGGACAGTAGTTACGTGGAAAGCAAAAGGAAGAGAGGGAGGAAGGTACATGGTCTTGAATTTTAGCTGCAATGAAAACTTCCTCAAAAACTGAAGCAAATGCAAACTGAGACTTAGTGGTGACTAGAGAGGTGTCTAATGTACTATCTGTGTGTCATTTTGAGCTTTTAGAATATTTCATAGTTAAAAATAATTTAGCAGAACTTTTAATGGCTTTTCATGATCTAAAAATACAATCCAAACCATTTACCATGAGTGATAAGACTTCCCTTGATCTGGTTTTCATTGGTGTTCTAGCCTTGCTGAGGAAGGCACATTGCTCTTGTTGGATCTCCTTGAAAGGGATTTGCCCTCATAAACTTGCCTTCCTCTTGAGGCACGATTGCTTCTCCACCAGTTTCTCACATGATCATTTACTAATTTGATTCCTTTTCATCTCTCAGATCTCAGCATAGGTATTACTTTCTCAGGAATCTTTCTCTGACCACCTCATTCCCCTCATTATACCTTCTCATAGTCTCCTTCCTCATTTGCCTCTACCCTTATATTTCTAATGATTTCTTCAATATATATCTTTAAATAATGATCGATCGATTGATTGATTATTTGTATCTATCACCCCCATTAAATGCTGAGCACCTGGGCAGAAATTGTTTCATTCAATACTCCACTCCTAGGACTCAGCACAATGCCTAGCAAAAAGGTGTTCAATCATTAGGCACCGGGGAACAAAAGCATCAGAGAAGCACTGAGGAGATGGCTAAGTAGCATGTGCGAGCTCCTCCAGCCCGATTCCCAACCCCCAGTAGACTTATGAGACCCCAGCCAAGACTGTAATTGAAAATATTCAAATAAAGCAGGAGGCATATTATCACAGGCCTACAAGATACTTGGGGCAGAACGCAGCAGAGCTTTCGGCACATGTAATTGCATGTGGTTTGGGCTCATACTAATTTCATTTTCCACATCTGCTGTTGTAGTTGATGCAGGATGAACAGGAA
Source organism: Hystrix cristata (assembly GCA_004026905.1). Taxonomy (NCBI): domain Eukaryota; kingdom Metazoa; phylum Chordata; class Mammalia; order Rodentia; family Hystricidae; genus Hystrix; species Hystrix cristata. The sequence goes on from PVJO010000192.1 coordinate 42,682, forward strand.
CTGGACACAAAAGGCAGGGTCACAGCAGGACAAATAAGATCTATAATCAAAACTAGACGTTTGAGAAGCAGAAGAGCTCACCGTGCCAGAGAGAGGAGACCACGATGATGGGATGTCAAGCCTTAGCTGGCATTCTCCATGTATGAACCCTCGTGGGAAGGTATCAGTATATCACAGAGTGGCAGGGACAGAGTCACAGAAATAAAGAACTGCTACTCTTACTGCTGCCCTGTCATGCAGACACCTCAGGATTTTGTCACCAGGTCACGAAATGAATACAGTGGTACACCGATTCCTGAACTTAATTTGTTTTATTATTTGGGGAAGATGGCCGTATGTGTGTTTGTCAGCGATGTGGGGTTTGTGAATGGAGCCAAAATGTTGTTGAGCCAAAATGTTGTCGAGCGCTTTTGTGTGAGAAGCAAATTGTTTGCAAACGAAAGTGTTCATGAATGGAGGTATTACTGTATTCAATAAAGAAAATATTTTCAAAATTCCATGTGAACTGGCAGAGCTGGGAATCAAAGACGTACATCATCATTTAAAATACAAAAATGTGAAGTGTTAGATCTTCAAATCAGGGCAATCTAAGGCAAAAAGAGATGTAGTTTACAACCAATTTATGAACTTTAATAAAAACTTTTTTTCCTTTTTTCTTTTGGATAGGATTTTGCTGGTGATCCTCCTGCCTCAACTTCCCAAGTGCTAAGATTACAGGCATGCATCACCATGACTGGTTCATGAAACATCTATTCTTGACCTTCTTTCTATCCTAGCACTGCAGCAAATGTACATCCCACAAAAACACTCAGTGATGCTACTTATGTGTACAGAGCTGAACAAACAGTTCTCTCTCCCCCTGTAAGACCTGATTAAAGTAAAATGTGTTATTTTATTTCCTTGATCTAAGATCATTGAATTGCCTGGATTTTCTGTTGTTTTAGATTTTCTGTTATTATTTCATGGCTCAAATACCATTTTTTGGTATAAAGCTGGCCTAGGTAACAGAAGCATATGCACCTGAAGAGGCGGCTCTCCACACTCACTCTCTCACCTCTCTTGCTGGCCCCCCTAGTGCTGCTATAAAACATATTACTCTGCTTGTCCTTCTCAGACATTCCTCGGGGCCAATATCTTAGACCCTGTAATTCACTTAGGAGCTAAAGTTATCGTCAAGGCAGCAGTTATATCCCCAAGAGTTGCAATAAATAATTCATTGAATACATCCATTTCCAGAAGATCTGCTCAGCTATGAGCCTGGCACTTCAAGAGAGTGCAAATATTGCCTCAAAATTGAAGTGCTAGTTCAGCATGGACCAACTATGGGGAAAGCTGAGGCAGAAAGAAAAAAAATTAGTATATAAACATTGAAGTAGATTGTAAATGCCTGTTTACTGGCAAATTCACTGCCGTCTTTCAAAGTTTCCTTTGCAACCACGGAGCAGGCGAGGGACAGCGAGTCCCCACTGGAGAGGGAGCAGAAGTCTGTGGGCCTTTGAAACACTCCCTGGCACTGCTCCAGGAAAGACACAGAACTCCCAGACAGGTATCACTGCTAGGGGAGCCTGAGAGGTCTGAGATTAGTACCGGGCCTCTTTCCTCCCCCGCAGCCAATGTGCTTTTCACTCTTTCTTCACATAGTCTTGCCGAAAGCAAAAATAACAGTCTCATCACTTGTCATTTAAACAAACAGAATTGTGTTCAGTATAATGTTTGTCACATAAGGAATACTATAACCATCAGCAAAGACCATGTCCACTTGTATGACTTTGCCTGCTGCCAGAGTTTTCGCCCAGCGCTTCCCTCTTCTTGGCACCATTGCTATTCCACCATCTCACTTCTGGCACCTGTCCCCTGGGTTACCCCAGAGACATGCATGTGTGCCCTCATTCCAGAGACTTCTGGCTCAGAATCACAGGACAAGTGACGGAAGAGCCTCTAGAAGGCCTCAGAAGCCATCTTCCTCGGGCACTACTTGGTACGAATCCACATGCAGTAAAATCTTTGCCACTTTGCTGAGCCAACAGTGTCTGCCAAACGTACCTATGTAGCCATTCTTTCCAACATTCTGTCTTATGTACACCAATGTTGTCTTCTCTATTTCAAATATAAGCTACACAAAGAAGGAAATCCTGTCTTTTGTGATCACTATGTTCCTGGAACATGGTAATGATTTAAGAAGTAGTTCTTAAACAAATAAATGATGGTGAGTGGATGGATGGATGATAGGCAAGTGCTTCCTTGCAGTCTTTGGGTCACAAAAAGATCAATATTAATTGGAATAGACCATTCCAATACTCCTAACAAAATAACACAAAATACGAATATAAGCTAATGCCTGGAAGAGAAGGAAAGTCTTGTTAAACATTCACTTTGACTCCACTGGTTATGGTAGGCAATATAACGAGAAGGGATGCCATTTAGGAGCTCTGCGCTTGTTAAACACACTAAAATACAATGAACATTATAAGCTTAGAAGATGTGATTGTAGTAAATTGATACATGTTGGCATTACTCAAGTAGGAGACATTGACTTGTCACTAGGCTCTGCCCTATCAATCACATCTCTAAATACGATTACAGCGATTAGTGTTTCTGGCCAGTTTCTAGATCACTTTATTCCATAGACTGTACAGTGAAGTAAAGTCATTTCCTGAGAAAGACTATTGCAGATTCACAGATAATATTTTTCACAGTGGTGGGTGTGTACCCAAGGAAGGACAGAAAGTTGCCCTGTCATTCTGTCTACAGGCAGCAACATAATTAGAACTAGGCCTTTGCATATCTAAAACATATATTAACTATTTCTGAGATGCCTTAGTGCCCTACATTAGCTTTATTAGCATTTGGAGGGAAAGAACTTATGAGGCATTTTATTTTCTGTGAACTTAGAGCTACCTGTAAAGAAAGTTCCCTTTTTATTTTTGATGGAGTCACTGTTAATATTTAATAACATAACGCTATGCTATTGAAATATGCTCCCTGGTTGAAAAATGGACAGAGAAAAACTTCCAGGACCACCAAGGCTACCTATTATTATTACTATTATTATTATTTTACTGGAAAACTGCAGAAACACTGAATGCTCCATTCAAGGATCAAAGAGAAAATTTGGTAGGCTAATTAAGGAGCTATGGCCTACGGCTCCCAGAGCACAGGCAACAGGTGATTTTGATGTGCTGAGTTTTTCCAACGTCAGAGGCAATGCTGAAGATTCTATGAGCTCTACAGATAGAAGGAAAATAAAGGGATAAGAAACAAAGTCTCCATTACCACCAGGAAAAAGGACAGGAAAAAGAAAACCAGAAATTTGAGGAGACATGGTAAAAACAAAATTCAGACAACTAGCAATTTCATAGAAATCAGAGGCAGCTCTTCCTGAAGAAAGACAAAAAATGAAAGGAAATGCTACCTTGCACTTTGACCTTCACTGCCCCTACAGTCTGAGCATGCAGAAAAATCTGTTCTCTTCATTTGATCTTTATTTCTGAGTTGGCAACTGTCTCCCAGGATTTTGTTTTATGCATACTGTTATTATCCCCTTTTGTAGCAGGTCTGCTGTAAATGTTCATTATAATCACTGCTGCTTAATTTAGCAGATGGTTGGAACTGTACAATTCTTCTCAGAGGAACTGAATATGGTTATGTCATTTCCCAAGTTGATCTAAAAGAAGTAATTTGAGATCGAGTAATGTTTCAGTTTCAGTATTAGTTCAGAATCATTGCCATAAATGTTTTCTTTCTTCCACTTTTATAATTTTGAATATCTCTGATGAACTAGGTTGGTCTACTTTTTTAAGCTTTTGATATTCTTCAATAAAGAAATAAAGATAAATAAATCATTGTACCCAAATCCTATGTTTTTATACGATTTATTAGGAAGCTCAACAGGGATTTTCCAGGGTTTGCACAACTCTGTTTCTCATCTATTGTCAGGCAGTACAAGGCAGATAGAAACTGTTTCTTACACCAAACTGCTAGTACATGTTAATTCCACCTTCAACGAATACCTTGTGCTGTTCTCAAGATATTTCTGATAAAATACAATTAGCAAGAAACAGAGAAGCTGCAGCTGAAAAATCTCATACCTACTCAGAATGCCATCTACGACTTTCGTTCAATGGATATTCAGTTGCAGAAGACTGTTTTAGCAGGATCACACATTTTGAAAGACAAGAAACTAAAAAGGGAGAGATTGTTCAAAGTTCCAGATCTGTCTCTAAGTAACAGGGTCACTTCTCTCCATCCTGGGGGCACTAGCAAAAAGGTAGTTTTTGTAAAACCAAGATTTCGCTATTCACAAGGGCTTAGTCTTATATGTTATTCAGCCTTTCTGAATTTCCAATTTCTACGCTCTCCCAACCTCCTACCGCTCCTGCTGAACTTTACGTTCGATACCACAGGAAGCGAAGGGAGGGTAATATTTGAGGGTATGCAGAGATGGTTGATGAAGTCAGGAAATCTCATTACTATGCCATTATGCTTTGTATATTGAAGCTTTCTTCTGAAAGAGGAAAGGATCTTAATTTCAAATAGGAAGTAAGCTTTGCAATCCCCTTGTGAAACTGGCAAATTATATTAGAGCAGACAGACATCTTCTAGGGATGTTGGAATTGTAATGCAAAATACTCCAGAGACCTGGATTTATGTTTGTGCTGGCCATTTGGTAGCACTTTAGGTCTCTGTGTTTTAGTATCCCCTTCACAAGTGCAAATGATGGTTACATGCGTATATAATATACATATGTGTGTGTGTATATATATATAAAAAACTTCTTTATGAATGATAAAACGATTGTTCGTACACAAGGTATTTTTACACTGCTATTATCAGTAAGTGCTCTCCTTTCTGCTGGGAAGTTGAAAACAGCAGAAAGTGCCACCCACAGTCATCTTTGCATCCTGTTTTTACCATTCTGCTTCCCACCTTGGCACGCTGAGGAGGTATAGAGATAAAAGAACAGATACGTGCTCCGCCCTGTGCGTGGTCAGCTAAACGCCTTGTGTCCCGGTCACGACGATGGCTGCCACTGCTGTGACAAATAGCCACCCATACTTGCTGAAAGCAGTTTGCAGCTCAAAAGAAAAGTTCTCTCAGCCTTGTGGAGGGGAGGAAAGTGTGTAAGTCTGATAGTCAGACACACTCATTTGCTTATGAAGGTATATCTGCTTTTCTAGCAGCAATCCAATCTGATGAAGTTAATCAGTCCTTATAATTCTTGGAATTTTTCTTGCTAAATTAGACAGGATTGAAGTACCTACAGCATTTCTCTTACAGAAAACACTTTAGTTTCCTTCTTCAAATTTGAGTTTTACTCATATTTTAAAAATTATCCTTCTATTATTCTTTTTTTGTGATTCAAAGTAGTTTTCTAACTCACTCCTGAAGAGCATCATTATTGTGTTGGCAAACAGAAAAGAGTGATAAGTATCTCAAGTACTGTTAATTTTTTTCTTAGTATTTTGGTTTAGGTGTTTGTGTCCAACTGTTTGATGTGAAACCAACACAAAGCTTTTTGTCTGTACACATTCTTTTCTTAGGATTTATAAGTTTCTATAGTCAGTTTTGTTAGCAGTTTGCAATTATTTAACTTGGATTTTCTGGTGGTTAAGCCAAAAAATAAAATCAGTTGTGTGATTCAAATTCTTCTAACAGATAAAAGAGTAATAGTTATGAAAATTTCATGAGAAATGAGTCAATCTAATGAGTCAGAATTTTCGAACTATGTGAAACATTAAAGATCAATTTCTTCACAACTTATTTTTAAACACCTACCATGGCAGAACATTTTCAAATGTGAGTACAGTGTTCTGCTAAGTGTGTTGTATGTATTATGTTAATAGGCATATTATTTCCATTTAACAGAAGAGAAAAAAACGTGGATATGACAGTTTTGATAAACTTTCCAAGGCTAAGTTAAGTAGTAGAGGAAGGGCTAGACATTGCCGACCCTGACCTTCAGATCTTTTCATTCAGCAATGATAGGTTAAGGGCTCCTAATGTGTTTGAAGAGAATGACCATGCTAGGTAATGACAGCTGGAATAAGAAAACTGGACTCTTGAAAACCCAGTTCAGTTTTCATTTTGATCTTACTGCATGTTAAGATCTTGTGCGATGTGCTTTTCTTGTATATTTTTGAGACTCTTCACCTAATATCAAGGAATTAACACTAGATTCCCTGTCTTTTTACTTTGTCTTCATTTGCATTCATGTTTTCTCTCATAATGTTCCACATCCATTTCCACTGTGTCCTTTCTTTGTATTATGTAGGGATTTTTAAAATCTTTTCCATCCCTTAAGTGATAGGTAAGAACAAACGAATAGATCCACAGAAAAATAAAGAAAGCATAATCAACCTGAAACAACTTAAGGCTATGAAAGCATGGCATTTTGAATATTGGGTGATGCTACGTATACTTTGTACTGTTTTCTCTACATCTTACAGCACCATCTTATAGCACAAGGGTGCTGAGTATCCACGGAGGTCCGGCTGGGCAGTGGCCCATAGGAGAAACGCAGGGCTCCTCGATTTGCTCCTGCATTTCTACCCACTGCGTGGCTGGACCCAGATTGGGATTCAGACCCCTTGCCTCTGGTTTTTGACTCCACTGACTCTCTGAGTGTGAGTCCTTCCAGTTTTCCCAGGCCTTGGGTGAGCCACACTGTTGGAAATTTCTGGAGGTCACTGCCCTGCTAGGTGCAGACCCCCCAAGTCTCACACTCCAAAGGCGAACTAATCCAAGGAGACTTCTCTTCCTCATTAATCAGACCTATTGCCCTCTAGTGGGATTGCTTTATCCCTCTCTTCTCACCATCACACAGTCTCTTCATAGCAGCAGACATTAACACAACCTAATGCAAAACGTTTTAAAATCTAGGGATTCAAAAAATAAAGAATATGGTGATAAAGTGAAATAAAAGTCCTGTCTTTATGAGCAACAAATTTGACATAGGCGTTACAGACATGTTTAACCACTTGATCGCTCACCAGCAGAAACCATCTTGAATTCATGGAGGAAAGGAAAGATACTGTAACACTTATCTCACTTCCCAAAAGCCTGTGGTTCCCACTCCTGCTGCGCCGCCCTCTCCCTCCAAGCCTGTACCTGTGGCTGCCCCAGGAGTTCTCCCTCTCGGATGATGGAGGAAAAGAAGATTGAGGCCTGATTTATAGATGGCTCTGCACCACCTGAAATTAGACAACTATAGCAGCACAACCACATCCCTGAAGGAGAGTGGTGAGGGAAAATCCTCCCTGTGGGCAGGACTCCAAGTAGTGCGCTTGGTTGTTTTGTTTGCTTTATAAGAAAAATGACTGGACAAGCAATTATATACCATTCCAGAGGCTGTGGCCAGTGGTTTGGCTGGCCAGTGAGGACTCTGAAAGAACAAGCTCAGAGAGTTGTTGACAAAGATACTGGAGAAAAGGTATGTGTATGGATCTGAGTGGGCAAAAAAGTAAAGATATTTATATCCCATGTGAATGCTTGCCAGGATCTGTAGGTCTAGGATTCAAGTGATTGAAACACAAGTGGCACCATTCATTATTACCCCTAGTAAGCTGTAGCAAACTTTCTGCTTCTCGCTCCTATGGCCTTAGACTCTGAAGTCTTATTTGCGAAGTGAGAAATGTTTCCACTTGGAGACACAGTAAGGGTGTTAAACTGGGAGTTAAAACAGCCGCCTGATCACTTTAGTCTCCCCAAGCCTCTGAGTCTACAGACAAAGCAGGAAGCCACTGTGCTGGCTGGGGAGACGGATTTGGAATACCGAGGGGAACCCGGACTTCTACTCTGCAGTGGAAGTAAGAAGTATGTGTGGGACACAAGCCATCTCTTCAGGAATCTGTTGTATATTGCCACACCCATAAATAGATTAATGGCAACGACCGCTTCGACAGGGACTGCTAATAGCCCAGACACTTCAGGAAGGACGGCTTCAAGGAAAGAGTCGCAACCAACCAAGGTGCTTGTGAAGGCAAAGGGAATACAGAATAGAGACCGAAAGAACAGCTGTACATCCAGCTATGACCAGACGACAGTTTCAGAAATGTGAACTGATTGTTATTTAGATTTCCTACTTATTTTTAATGTATATGATGGTGCATGTGTGTGAACAGCAAGTATCTTTGTCTTCTTTTTTCTTTGGTTAACTTATCGCACAACATACAATGTACTGAGTTTATATCCCAATACTTAAATATTTTAAATTTTATACCACAGTGCTTAAGTCACGGGATATTAAGAAGAGTATGCATTTCTGAAGGCCTTACTTCCTCTTCCGGGGGAGAGATTCACACATTTTCAATTATATGCAGGATAGTTGTATCACATTAGGCAAAATCACGCTTCCTTTACTGTCTTTATTTGGAGATTAATTATTAAGGAGCTGCACATGGATGACAAGTTTGCAAGGGGTAGATTTACAATAGGTTGTTTTTTTTGTTGTTGTTTTGTTTTTTTTTGAGACAGGGTCTCACTATGTAGTTTGAGATGGCCTCAAAATCACTACCTAGCCCAGGCTGGCCTTGAACTCTTGGCTATCCTCCTGCCTTGGCCTCCGAAGCGCTGGGATTACAGGTGTGCACAACCACACCCGGCTTATAATGGTTACTTTTCTGTTTCAATTTGACTAGACCAAGAGATGCCCAGACATCTGAGTGTGTCTGGGAGCGTCTTTCTGAAAGAGGTTATCATTTAAATTGCTAGCTGCGTAAAGCAGAATGCCAGTTCAGGTGGATCTCATTCAACAGGATGAGAGCCCGAATTGAACAAACGGCCGGGTAAAGGAGAATTCGCTGTGTTAGTCTTTTAGCTGGGACGTTTGGTTTTCACCTGCCGTTAGACTCAGATTTGGTTTGAAACTTAGGCCATCAATTCTCCTGGTTCTTGAACTCAGACTGAACCACACCTTCGATTCTTTTGGGTCTCCACTTTGCTGTCTACAGATCTATTTGCATGTCACCACTTCCATGAGAGCCAATTTTTTATTCTTTAAAAATAAATCTTTTTATATACATTTACACATACACACTCAGCATACGCACACAGCCTACTGGTTGTTTCTCTGGAGAACATCAATATTTAATCATCATTTGTCAATATACAACACTGCAAGATCATTTATAGCCTGGTTACATGACTCTGCATACAGGGATAACAGTCATTGCTATTGTTGTTTACGGTATAACAATTACAAAACCACCCACAACAACAGTAATAGTATCCAGCCCCTTGTTTTACAAGTAAAATATCCCAGGAACAGTTTAAAGTACTTTACATGTATTAATTCATGTGATCCTACAACAACCCTGTCAGTTAGAAATTATTTTGATCATAATTTATTTATAAGGTAACTGAGGCCAAGAAAGCTTAATTAATAAAATTATATAGTACCTTCAGCATCCAGGACTTGAAACCTGGAAGGCCAATCCTAGATCTGTACTTTCTTCAGTATGCAAACTGCTTCTTACCTTGTTTACTTTAGAGTCCCATAGTGGAGGACAAAGATTTTCTTCATATTATATTGTTGTCCCTAGTGCATCAGAAAAGCAGTTTAAAAATATGATAGTAAGTAAGAAAATATTATTGAACTAGAGCTACTGGACACAGATCACTGTCCCAGCTCTATAGTTTTCGACTGTGAGATCTTTAGCAGGTTTTTCATCAGTAAAATGGGGATGATTGTAGTATTATAGTGAAGATTAAATAAGTCAATATCGGTAACATCCCTAGTAAGTATTGAAAACTGCTAGCTTTTATGATGATGCTCACTTTTTTCATTGCTTTATCCCACTTAGCCAGAAAAAGGCACATAGAGACAGTCAACAGATATCAGGTAAATTAAAGAATATATGTGCTGTATTACATGTTTCATTCTTTTATCTGAGAACTGTGCTGCCTATTTCCTTCCATTTATTTTTTCTTCATCTATAATGCATGTAGCACTATGCTGGATACAAGAGTGACCACAAGGGAACAAGCCTCAGCTGTGTCCCTAAAGGGACCCAGAGATGATTTCTCAAACTCAATGCTGTGTAATGAATGAATAACATTACAGCCTAATCATTACGGGGAAGCAGAGGGTGGGGCATCTAACTTGGTGGGAGGGAGTGCCGCCATAAATAACAGTGTAGGTGTCCTTACTCAGTAAGCTATTTGAAATAACAAAGGAAAATAGACTATTCTCATAACCACTTATTCAAAGATCAAAATAATGCAGTTGGGGATACTAGTTCGTTATTAATGAGCAAATCCATGTGTAACTTTGTGGAGAAAAAGCAACAAGAAGAATAACAGGAAGGGCCTTACAGTCTGTATGATTTGTCTTATATAATTAAGACCAAATAGGTTCTCCCCATGTGAGACAGAAGATGGGGGGCCGGTGAGGCAGGCCAGTAAAAGAATTTATGGATAAACAAGGGCCGTGGAAGAGACAAGAGTTTATCTAGATCAGGGTACACTGCCAAGGGAAATAGTTGGTGAGTGTCCAAGAAAAGGATCACACAGTCTGGGTGAGAGATTGGAGTTTTTAATGAGGGGTGGGAGATATGGAAGAAATATCAGGCTCTTTTTGTGATTATCTTAAAAATATCTTTTTCCTGGATCATTTAGCATCTTACAGATCTTCCAGGAGTAATTGTATGATTTTGAAATTGGATGTTACCATTGTGACTGCAGTAAGGCTGTTCTCCTCTGGCCCACAGCGGCCTCAGACTTTAGATGAGGAGATGACATGAAGGTCTATATGTATCTTTTAGAGTTGATGGGTCTGGATTCTTTAGGAGGAATGAATGCCATTACATCAAAGGCTCGTTGCTGTCTTAGAAAGCAAGAGTGGTATGTCTTTAACTTAAGTTCCTTTGTTAAGAGGTTTTAATCCTTCTCCCCCCTTTCTAGCAGAGGGGTAGCCACTACAGTTCTACGCTTGAAGGAAGGAACAAGGGAGGCATGTCAGTAAGGAAAGCTTTTGCCCATGAGCTACTCAATGTCCAAAGAAGAATGCCTTACAGACCGGGGTTAATTTTCTCTCACGTAACATGAAGTCTGGCAGTAAGCAGGTGCTGGCCTTGGTTCAGCTGCTTAACAGTTCCATCAGGGACTTGGGCCCTTCCCCTTCCTCTAGGGCACTGTGCTTTACTTTTATATTCATCACCCCATGGTTGCAAGATGGCTGCTCTCATGTCCAGATTTTACTTTCATATTCAAGGCCGGAAGGGAAGTTAAGATGCCAGCCTCATGTGAAGAAAGCAAAGCCTTTCCAGAATTCCCTCTAGCAGAGCTCTTGTGCTGCACTCCCACATGGGTGCTGCCCGCTGGACTGCAGCCTGGAAAAGCCAGACAGGGGTATCACACTTGGCTTACACCGGCGTCGGCTAACGTTTTCTGTACCAGGCTAGATAGTAAGTATTTCAAGATTTGCAGGGCACACAGTCAGTCTCTGTTAGAACCACCCAACTCTGCCGCTGTGGCACAAAAGTAGCTATAGTCACTATGTAATAATGGAGTATTGCTGTGTTCTTGTAAAAGTTGACACCAAAATTTGATATAATTTAACATATTAGTAAATATCCCTTTGATCCTTTTATAGTCATTCAAAACTGTGCATGCCAACCTGAGCTCATGCCGGGAGGGCTCAATTTGGCCCTTGAGCCCATAATTTACCAACCTCTGGCTTGAATTTATGGCAACCCAGAAACTGGAGTGGGCAAAGTGTTATGAAATGAAGTTCTAGTAGTTGTCAGTAAGGGAGAAACAAATACCAGATAGACAATCACTAGTACTATAATAAAGGTCAATGTTAATTTTCTACCTGACATAGGACTTACAGAAAGTATACAGTGTGTGATCAAGGAAGAATATTTTCTTTACTTTTTCTTTCATCCATTTTGGTCTAATATCTTTTCTTCTTCAAAAATCTTTTATCTAGTTTATTAGGCCAGCATCCAATCTTGGTTTTTCAGGTAATGAATTACTGAGAACATCTTTTGGAAGGGTAAATATTTTGCAGTCAACAATTGATCGATTACCTCCTATTGCCACACTTAAAAAGAAAACTGAAAAACCCCAAAATTCTGAATTAGATACTCTATTCAAATTTCAGTTTTCTTCCTTGGCTGCCAGTACTGAAGAAAATGCAAATGGAACCCTAAGATAGAAAAATACATTCTTCACTGTGCTTGGGCCCAATCTCATTACACATTCTCTACTTAGAAGAGAGAAAAAAAAGAGATTTCCGCCAAGCAAAAAACAAGCTCACTCTTTATACATTTAATTACAAAAGCAATTTCCTTTATAGCCTACTTACAGAAATACCTCTTAGCGTGTTGCCAACAGTATCACAACTTGTTTATTCAAAGGTTATGTGTGAATCAGAGCTTTTTGATATTAATCAAGTCATTTGCTAGTGTTGCTGTGAAAAGGAAAATGTTAGCTTTATCCTGAAAAATGAAACAGCTCATTAATCAAGTTCACTCAACTAAAGACAATTTTGGGGAGAGAGCAAGCAAACAGACACTGCAGATAAGAAATTCCTAAAATGATGGAAATTTTAATAGGGTTTGTCATAGTCTTCTGCCCAGAAAGTAAACCACTTCTCCCCAGAAAGTAAACCAACTTTAATCACCTCAAATGGAATATATATGTGTGTGTGTGTGTCTGTGTGTGTGTGTATATACATATATATACACACACATATATATATATCTCAGGTATTTATGATTTCAAAGGTTACCATTTATTATTATTCAAAAGAAAAGCCTACTAACATTATAAGATCAAGAGGAAAATTCTTGCATATGGATGATCTTATTGGCGTTCATTTATTATCCCCAGTTAAAGTAAATACAAAGGTTACACAGAACATGTATGCTCTCAAACATGTCTCACTTTTTGGTACCACAGCAGCAGACTGTGTCTCCATCAATCAGAATTAAATTCTGCAGTAGGAGGCATTTAAAACTGTTTGTATAAACCTAGCTGACTGGTATAAGGTTGTAAGATAAGAGATAAAAAACATAACTCTGTTCTGACTGAATATAGCACACAAGGAGGGGTAATTTTTCAAGCCTGATGAATTGCAAAAAGTCATTTGCTAAACACCAATAAGTAGTTAAATTTGATGAACTGGACATTATCTGAATCTGTTAATAACATTAAAACTACTTCAAAGAAAATGTTTAATGATATGTAGATGTTATTAAAATTAAAAATGGTATGATAGACTTTTATTCCTAGAGAAATTTTGAAATATTTTTTTGAAATTTTAGGTAGTAATCACGTTTAGTATATGTGCTGCTGAAGTGAGCACAGTAATCATTTTTGAATGTTTCCAGTACCTGAAGACTGCAGACTAGAGTGTATACACAGCAGATATCAGAGTCCCTTGCGGGGGAAGCTGTCTTCGATTAAAGGTGAACCCTTCACTCAGGTGCCGCCGGAGGCAGGCAGAAGGATGGACGGTCTGGATAGTGAGACACACACACAAGGGCGAAGTCCTATCTAAATTGCACAGCACTTAGCTGCCTCTCACTAGTGCCAGGCAGAGACGTTACCCTCAGTTACTAGTTATTATCTACTTCAAGAAGAGCCAGAAACCCAGATTCAAACAAAACATAACTCCTCTAGAGTCCTAAATATTTGCCCACATTATTCAAAACATTTCTGAAGGCTAAATCCAGCCTGGAGGCTGCTGGTTTTTAAATTATGGTTTAGGAAAACACCTGAACAATCCACTTTCCATGTAGTAGAACAGGTCTGGAAACTTTTGCATAACAAAGTAACAGAGAGTGGGGTGAACCATGGAGGAGAGCGTTGTCTGCTCACAGGCTAAAGCCCACGAATCTAGGTAGCTGATGAGAAGCTGTGCTTAACATGGGCAGCCAGAGGAAGTTTGAGAACAAGGTTTCCAATACTCCATTTTAAATTATTTTATTAAAAATACTCTGATACCTCGAATTGTTAGAGTAAGTCACGCACTCAAAGGTTGTGCTAATGGTTCTTGGGGATATCAGAAAAGTTGGGGTCTACACCTGGTGAATGACAGGACCAAGAGGAAAGACCCATAAAAGAACAGCGGGAACAGAGACGGAGGGCTTCAGGGTGCAAGAGTCTGGTACTCACAAAGGGGAGAGCAGCCCCAGGTAGCTCCTAGAACCCTCGATGGCCGGAAATCAGGCCCAGCTCTCAACACCTGCACCGCAGAAAAAAACTTTAGTAGGTATAACATTTTAATAGAAGCAAGGAATACCACCCCCCCCGGTCATGTAAACAAAGAAAAATAACAAAATCACTGGACAAAAGCTAAGTTATTTTATGAGTCCAGGCATCTCCACGAGGGAATGACCCTTGCCTCCATCCCTAACATTTTTACCATGTAGGTTTGTAGCTTTTTGAATGAAAGTCTTTCAGATGGAAACACTTTTGAATATCTGAACTTCAAAACCTAAGCAAATAAAACAGGAGGAAAGACTCCTCTCATATACTGATTGTGTCCACACACACTCATCGGTGTCTGCCCTGAATTTAGACCAAAGCCGTAGAATCGAGTGACAGAAGGCCTGTTTCCACACTGGATGTGACCTTGGGCAAGTTGTATGTCTATTCTGAGCATCTAAATCCCCAGCTGCAGTTTGCATTTGAGGATAATTATGTTCTCTCTTCTTTGTTAGATTGTTTTAGAGATGAATATAAAAAATATGGGGACTTTTGAAAACACTCTGCATGTAAGAAATATAATCAAACTGGAACAAAATCTCCTTGGGAATGAAAGAATGAAATCCTTAAACCTCTGTTTATTGAAATTTATATCCACAGTAAGAGCCACCCACCCTGAAATTCCAAGGAGCACACTGGAGTTGCCATGTAATGGAATAAATAGTCACTTGAGGTACTAGAGCCAAAAGAGAAGGACAGGTAATACAATTGGGATATTCCTGTCATTACCTCAATTTTGCCAGTACTCAGAAGTACTGAGTGTGTTGATCTCCTGTATTAGAAAATCTGTAGTGTTTGATCATTTGGCTAATATCTCCAAGATTAAATACATTTAAAACCAAGGTATTTACAGGTCAGTTTGGAAAGTTTTCTAATTCTGAAAACAGAGAACTAAAAATCTATATTTGTCTTATCTCTTTTCTCTCAGTAGTGTTTCTTTTCCAGAATAAGAACTAAAAAAAAAAAATGCTGTATGTAAAGAACTGATTCAGTGAATCGCAGCAGCCACTTGATTGTGAGAGGCACAGGACAGTGTGAAGGAGATGTGTTTACAACAGATGGTATTTTAAGAAATGTTGACCCTCATTTCTTTTTGACTTGGCTGTCTGGATTTAAGACACTCACCAAAAGATAAAAGGCTTGATCTTACTTTATTTCTTCTGTTAAAGTATCTCAAATTATGTTTCATTCTTCATGACACCCTCTCCTAAAGGATCAAATGTATAGATGCTTATGTTTGGACATGGGTTTAACTGTGGACTTCCCAGACTGTGTGTGTGTGCGTGTAGACACACACCTATGAATCTAACAGAGATAGAGGGTGGGCAAAGATGTTGAAAGAGAATCTGATCAATTAGCCAATATAGCCTTGCAGCAAATGCATTTTCTATTGTTACTTTGCAGTAGAAAAATGACAGCTGTTCATATTTCACGACTGTTCTTCGGCCTACAGAGCAGCTTTCAACTAGTTTTTATGCTTCAAAAACCTTTACTTTCAGAAAGAACAGCCTTAAATAAAGACAAAAGAAGCTGATTTCTTCATAAAAGACCACATCCAATTTGGTTATGTCTAGTGAAATTTTTCATAGCTTACCTGCAATATTGGGATTTTAAAATGTATTATTTCAATACTTGCAATAGGCGAATACACTTGCATCACTGATGCATCATGGGTAGGTCAGAAGAAAGACCAAACGGTTGTCACAAGGCAAGACGGAGCCTTATAAATGGTTTAATGTAGCTTAATGCTCGTGTTGCTCTTTCATAAAGACCTGCTGCATTTAGTTAGATATGATTTATAAATTTACTTTACAATAAACATTTTTTTTATTTTAAACCTGAACTGAGTTTACTCAGAACTTTGCCTCCTCACTACTCCAAGGTCTTTCGCAAGCTCTGGTTAGTGTCAGACTCTTCGGGGTACAATGTGCAGCCACCACTTCACCATTTCATGTTACATCAGACCCGCCGTGAACATGTGTGCTTACCTGTCAGTAAACTACCCTGCACAGCAGTGCCTTCGTTTGCACAGAGCTGAGGCCAAACCTGTCTTTGCTCTTGCTTCCCAATGTAAGTGATTAGAGTGTCACTCTTTGACAACTAGTCATCATCGTCATACCCAGAGTAAAATTACAGAATGAATGAGCCCAAAATAATAATTGGTTCTATAAATAGAGAGGATAACAATTTAACCAAGAAACTTCTCTGATTCATTTTATAAAAAGAGGTGAGCTCTGCTGGCATAATCACTATTTCTTTCTGTAGTACTGAGGATTGAACTCATGGCATTTGCACTGAGCTATCTCCACAGTCCTTAATTAGTTATGTGCTTATTTTTGAGACAGGGGCTTGGTAAGTCACTAAGTTGCCAAGGCTGGTCTCAAACTTGTGATCTTCCTGCCTCAGCCTCTCAGAGTGCTGAAATTACAGATATGTGCCATCACACCTGGCTGTGTAATCATGTTTTATGATGTTATCAATAGAGTAACTGGGAGACTCAGTGGAACACAATAAAATATAACATTTACGTATCCCTCCATAGCATAGAATACAAAGTCAATAAATTCCAATAGAATACTATAATACCAAATTACTTGGTGGGATAGGAGAGCTTTTTAAAATATACACTGAAACACTGTAATTCTAGTGAAATTCTCCAAGTCATTACTTTGACGCACAGCAAAAAACATATTTATATTGCAAAAGAAATATAAAATATCACAGATACTAAACAAAACAGCATACTTAAAATAGCACAAAAAGATGCTTAAATAAATTTTATTAAAATTGTTAATTGGCTCTGTATTTATTAGGGTGATATCTGCAGAACTGAAAAGCTAATTGTGATTCAAATTAATGTACCCATTATTTGTGAAATGAGGTTAGAAAAAGGATGGCTTTTGGGATCAAAGGTAACCACTGTTTCCTCTCCCTCCTCCCATTCATCCCTCTCTTCTACCAGTTCTGATTTTCTGGTAGTGTATTACCTTTTACATTATATGACAGTGTTCAGCTGAAAAAAAAAAAGATATTTAATTCCTTTATGATATTTTAAGTATTTTTGGAAATAAATTGCTTGACTTTGTTCTCAATACATTTTTGAAAACTTTCATTACAGTCTCTAGCTGCTCAATGATATTACCAAGGGAAAGGTCTCAGAGGAGTCATTTCATTCTGAATTTTCTAGGATTGAAAAGAAAACGACACAATGGGAACTTATGAGAAAAAGTATTTCAAAAAAGTCTTGAACTCCAGAATTCTATTCTCTCCATGTGACTGGGGAATGGCTCACAGTTTTAACTTCCAATAACTGATGTATCTGTCACACCCAAAGGAGGTAGAAGAAAATTCAACATGTTTCAGAAAAGATAGCCAGTTCTAGTCTAGACTCCAAACTGCTTGAACATTTTCCAGCTTTGACTGTGGCTGTATTATTCATTCACTTACTCGCTACACATTTTTTACCCCCATATAGTGACCCAAAATTGGTACATTATTCAGTAACCAAAAGAACACAGATTGACCCGAACTCTCCTAATCAAATCCTCTGTGTGTGCAAGAGAAACTTAATCATGACTAAGGGCAATTCACAGTTTGCCTCAGGGGTCTACAATTTCGCGCCTTGAATTTCTCTTTTTTGCGTATCTCCAGAAACTTTTCCTAAACACTAGTTTAGATATTTCATCAAGTAATTTCTTAGATTCTTATGGTATTCCAAATTATCTCATCACAGTGCCTCATATATTTGTAAATTTTTAATTTGATCGAAAACTTCTCATTAAAGAAGAGGCCTTCACTCTTCAGAAGCAGAGAACTGCACAGCACAGGGGCATCAGAGATCAGCAGTAAGAAGCTGGAGAAACAGGTTGGGAAAGCTGCAAGAAAAACTTCCCAGGAATTTTAAATTAACAAAAAACTTAAATCCTGGCAGCCTTGGTGACAGGGTGGGGTGGGGGGACGAGGACACAACACACATCTCAAACACTTACGGAACAACAAAAGGCCAATATGTGGTGCACTGGCAGATAGAGTAAAAGCTGACTCAAAGGCCTCCCTGGTCATGCCCTCCAGGAAGACCACCCAGCATGACACAGCAAGATGAAGTCCTGTTACCCAGCATCCTCCTACTGCAAACTAAGTTAGCAAAATTGCATTGCCATTCAGTTTCGTTCTCCTAAGTGTATAGCAATTCATTCAATTAGTCAATTTAATGGATAAGTCAATTTTTCTAGACACACCACTTCAGTAAATTGAGTTTTAAATGGTAGGAAGCAATTCTGTAGTACCAAAAATAATATTTAAGTGAAAAACCATATTTGGAAGGTACATATAAATGTACTGAAATTTATTATAATAAAGTTTCCATAGAAACCAAGTTTCTTTGTATTAGAATGAATAATTAAGAGTTAGATGAGTTTCCTGTTTGTACTAGAAACACATGATGTGAAAACTCTTACAGCTCACTGGTGAAACTGTCAAGTGGACAGTCCCAAAATCTTCACATCGTAATTTTTTACAAAGTCGTTTTTAAAAAATAGCAAATAGATGAGTAAATGATAGGATTTTTCACTTGTAGTTTTATTTTTTTACTCAGCAGTGATATAACAGACTGCAAAAACAATGCCAAAACAAAAAAATGGTACTTGTCTTCCTTAGTTTCAAAGCATAGTATTTCGAGTTTAAATAATACCTTGATTCAAAAATAGAATCAACTATGCAATTACTTTATATAGCCACATCTCTTAATAACTAACATTTTTACAGCCTTTTGGCTACTGTTAACACGATAGTTTTGGGATCTTGGCTAAATCACTTAACTTGTGGTCCTTACAGTCCTCAAGTGGAAAGTAAACAGTTTAGCTTCACAATCACTGAAATCTTGCACGGCTCTCACCATCTCAATTTTTAAGACGTTTCTCATGAATTGCGTCTTTTAATCTTCATGATCACTGTGGTGAGAGTTTTGTGGAAGACAAAATAGCTAGGAAAATGCCAAGTTGAGAAGTTCGATGCCCAGGCTTTTGGTGCAGTGTCTGTGAGCACTGGACAGATTGGGGACAGGCTTGCTGCATGTGAGTTTACTGACACTGGACAAACTGTTCCATATCCCTGAGTCCTGCTTTTCTTATCTGTAAAACTGGAATATAATTTCACACATCCATGGGGCATTTGGCATATAATACAACCCTCAGAGTTAGATTTTTATGCTACACTACAGAAAACAGGCAATACATAGCCACGTTGTAGAACAACAATTTTAACAAGAACTTGTCTGAGACCCCAGATTTCTTTATTACCACCTTCTAAATGTGTCACACCCACCTTTCTTAGAAGAATAGGGTTGTACTTTTAACTAAGACCAGAATTAAGAGAATCAGGGTGTTCTAAATACAGCCATTTTTACCAAATGACCTACTTAGGCAGGGAACCGGCAATTATGCCCTCCTTGGAATAGTTCCTAGATTCTTTTTCCATAGCTCAACAATCAAAGAAAACCAAACAAAACTTTGTCATCTTTTTTGAACATGATAAATGTGGTGATGCAGGCAAGCCTTATGTAACTATCAGGAATTATTATTATTCACTAAAATAATGTATCTCTATCTGATGCTCAACCTCTACTCTTTTTAACTTTTCTCCTGCTTCTGTTAAAATCCCAGAGTTGCTGTTGCTGCAGAAGATTTAAAAAGAAACTTACATGACATTTTTGTTATCAATGCTTTATTGTTGAAAACAAAGTTGAAATTCTGGCACATAAAACAATTATTTCTACAAAAGGAAAGCCTACAAATCTTGATAATTTATACAAATAACAGTTTCTCAAAAAATAAAATTTTAATTTAGTAAACTTGTCTTGTGCTCTATATTTTTAGCACTGTCTGCAATAATCCACCATAAATCCCTGAGCAGAGACATTTTTTTGATCACGTACTAATGCCCCTCCACCCCCCCCACCCCCGAGTTGGTCAGTGACTAAGTCCAGCCCTGTAGTGAAAAGTGTCAGGGACATTCAGTTATTAAAAATCCATGCATTTTTTTTTTGTGTGTGACACAGGCCCAGTTATTAATGCTACTTGGGAACTGAGTCACATGAAGTGCCTCTACTGCGCATTCAGTGAACCTATTAAGAAACAAGTACTGGAAATAAAAACAACACGATAAAAAGACATACAATGTTAAGACTAGGAAGTCATCATAAGTCATAACTATTTAATAAATAAAATGTTAGACACTGAATTTATTTTTATAGCCTTATATTAAATTTTTTTTTGTAATTGCCAATGCACTAGAAGATGAAAAATACACTTTCAACCCACTATTTTGGTTTGACCATGGGTTTGTTGTTGTTAAATATCAGTCTGAACACATGGTGATTTAGTTATAATTTAACTTCTGGCCCTTCAATGAAATGTTTACAAAATAATATACATATAGAAGGGCCTTCATATTAATGCCATCAAAAAAACTCTCACTACATTTGCCCTTCTCACAAAGACACTAATGCCATAGGAACACTACTTTAAATTCTTTATCCCACTGTATTTAGATATATAACACAACATATAAAATAGGAAAAAAAAATAATATGGTGTATTTGCATGTCCAGCTTCCCTTTAATGGAAATGGTAATCATATATACACGGGAGTGTGAAGGGAAGGAGAAAGGGCTAATTTTCAATTGCAAGAACTGGCTTAATGAATCAAATTCGTTGTTATTCTGCTATGGTAGAATAATAAATAAATAAATACATAGGGTATAGTATAGCTAATTTCTCTATGAAGAAGTTGAAAATGTGCCGGCATTTTATGAGATTAATTTTTAGTAGCAAAGTTTGTCTGCAAGCCAAAAACGTTCAATACATGTTTTTCTCTACGTAAGGTCTTTTTTTCCTCATGAAATGATCACTGAAGTGCTTAATAACACGTAATGAAAGAAAATATCCAACTTACTAGTAAAAGATAGTTTCGACTAAGAAAAGCCCTTGGCAGAAGACCTAGTCACACACATGCTAATCCTGTAATCTATTGCAGGTTAAGTCATTTTTACCTTCATCAGAAGAGCAAAATGAGACAAAAATAATTTCTTGAAAATTTACCTGTACTCCTGTTCAGGCATCTAACAGAATTTGGTTAGCATTTTATATCAACTCTTGGCAAAACACACAATCAGTGGCAATCATCATCAGATATTCCTTTGTGTAGCCTTGATTTTTTAACCAGCAAAATTGGGGAATCACAAAGCACCTTCTCTAAACACGACTGGTTAGTTATGGGAACTGGAACACTAAGTGTGCAGATTCCCCAAGAAAAGCCATTTTAAAAGGCGATTTCAAAAGAATTAATACAGTGAATTCTACTAGGCAGTTTGGGGAAAAATATTGACAACATTAAAATAAAAACTGCCTGCTGGATGCACATAAGGCCTACTCCAGCCCCTCTTCCAACACCAGTGTGAAGTGCCATCAGCTCTTCTTCCCACACCCTCTTCCGAGCAGGAAAAGCAAGTGAAGTCCAAAAGCGTGAAGCTGGTGACATTCAAATCCTGAAACATCGTGCACCAGTTCAGAAACAAATGCAGACACTGATAGATCCTGACAAAATACTAAACAAACAAACAAACAAACAAACAGAAGTTTTCTAAGCTCGAGAAATTGATAAGCAGGCTGTCCCAGAGAGGGAAGACAGCAGCATTAGGACAACCAGCGGCTCACCGGGTTTCATGCTATGTTCTCATTTCTCCCTATTAACACTTAACCTCAATAGTTACGGTGGGTGATTGGACACTCTGACTTCCTCTCACAGTGTTTAAGGAACATTATAGTTTCAAAATTAGCTTTCGAAAAAATGAACAAATTTGTAATTTAGACACCCTCCTCCCTTTCAAGAATGTCAAAAGAATGTCCCCTTAAGTGCTCTGGTTTGCAGTCTGTGGGTAACAATTACATCCTCCTGGAGGTTTCCAATGTTTCCCTTTTTGGTGTTAATGGCTGTGCCAACAGCAAAGTGGATACAGTGACCTCAACGACCTCTGCCCAGGTCCTGAAGTCCAAAATGAGGTCTTATCCTATTACTGCTGGCAAGTTCTGGCTGTCATCGAAGCCAGCTTTATTTAATGAAGGAGGATGAGGTTCTGTCCTCCTGTGTCAGGTCTTGGAAGTCTTTAAGCCTTGCTTTTCCATGATGTTCCACAGCTTGCGAAGATTGGACTGCGTAATGACGTCATCGGGTTTGAGCTGCAGTGCCCGCAGGTAGTTGGCCTCGGCTTTCCGGAGGCGGCCATTGAGATGCAAGATGGCTCCCAAGTTCATCAGGGCGGCGGGATACTGCAGCAAGGGAAAGGAAGGAAGACAGTTACTGGTCCTTCAAGCCTTCCTTCGTGGGAAACCCAGATCTTCTCTCAAGCATGCAAATAGTTCCTTCGTGTCTAGAGGCATCTGGTGGAAGCAGTTTGGCAGTTTATACGAATAAACAAAGATACTGTAACTAGAAAGGAAAAAATAATTTTCAAATATCTGATCGGTACTCTGTGCTTTAAACGGGGCAGGTAGCTTGGAAATATAATATTTATTTAATGAAAAAGTATAAGTAACATATAAAGAACTAGTAACCTCGTTCTGGCTGAAATTTTTGAAAAAAGTTTAAGGTGGAACAATTTCCACCTTAGAAAGTTAGAAAGAATTGAAAGTTTTTTAAAATTTAAAGGCAAGAATAAAAATTAAATGAAAAATCAATGTCTAACCACTTCTATCATTTCTTAGCAGTATTATATCCTTTTTATGAAAAACAAATTAAACTACAAAACCCTGGACAAATTCAAATGCAACCATTAAATCTCTTTCCAATCCTAAGTATTTTACCAAGACAAAGTCATTTTTTTAAAAGAACTGTTTTAATTGTTTTCTAATTGATGTGCCTGGACACAATCCTGAATTATGTCCCCTCCCCGTGCTTGCCACAATTATCAATAAACACCTATTTAACTAATGGTGGAGTGTGTTCACAGCCTTATTCTTTACTATAAAATAGTCAAGACAACAATATCAAAATAGATAAACTATGGAAGGGAAAAATGTAACCTTTATAAGAAAAGTTGTGTAATAACTTGTGAAAAAAGTAGTTAAGTAATTCTCGGATTTTCAGTCATGTATGATAACTGCAAAAAAATACTATTATGTGAAGAAAGTTTTAAAAAGTTTTTAAAGTGTTTCAAAATATGAGTTATGTTGCATTAGTTTAATAGTTAAGGGTTTCCAACCCCACATTCTCAGACATTAGTTACCAACAAAAGCACTTCCCAAAGGAAGAAACATTTTGCTTGCTGGCTCCAAATACAGGCTGTTGTGTTTTTGTCCCTAGACCATTCTGGCTAACAGTCAGAAGCTAACATTTTGGCACTTACATAAATGCATATTTAAGATTTCAGATAAAAGAAAAAGTGTTTATGCTATGATTACATTTTCATTTTTACAGAGTGTCAACTATTAACTCTCCTTCAACTTTGTGCAAAAGCCTAAAATAATTATCAATTATTTTTACAGTGTATTATTTTCTTACTGGGTGTATTTCTCAGCTAAATACATTTGACTCTATAAAGATGATTATTTCTGAACAGAAACAATGCTGGAGACAGGGTGGAATAGCTCAGAATAAAGTAAAAGAGGAAAAACACATGACCAGATTAGGATTTTAAAAGATTTAGGTTTGAGTTCTTGCTCAATCACTGTGACCTTAGGGAAGAGTCCTCTAACATATTCGTCCTCCAATTCTTTCATTTGTGAAATACTGAAATAACAACAACTTCTTTGCATACCATTCGAAAGATATGAAAAAAATAAACGAATCCCTGTAGCAGAATGCAGATCACAAAGGAGATACTCTACAAGTGTCAAGGTTACCTTTCCTGGTCTCCTTCTGCCTGATATCTCGCATATACATCTTTGTAATGTTTATGTTGCTGTAAAGCCTTTATAATTTTTATTTCAATGGCTATGTATTTCTCTGCATGCATATCGAATTGTTCTTCAGTTCTCAACTGCTAGATATTATTTTCAAACTTTCTCTCTCTCTCTCTGTACTAGAGATTAAACGCAGAGAGTGTTGTGCTATTAACCCAGCCTCCACCCCCTTCTTGCTGAGATAGGGTCTGGCTAAATTGCCCAGGCTGGCCTCGAACTTGTCCCTCTCCTTCCCAGTAGCTAAGATTACAGGCTAGCGCTACCACACCCAGCTATTTTCAACATTTTCTACATGCTTTTTTCTTTTCCAAAAATAATGCTGCAAATATAAGCTATTCCTGACCTTCAAAAGCCTTTTGGTCAGGATGACTCCATACTTATCAAGAAAAATACAGATGGTCAGTTTCTAATTTTAAACACCAATCCAAATAAACGCAGCTCTAAATTAAATGTGCAGTGAAACGTTCCACATTGGGAACTGAAATAACACCACCTACTCCATCTTCCTAAAAGAATTTTGATAGCACGCCACTGTTAGTATCTCGAGTTCTTTGATGCCTGGACACATTTCTGAATTATGTCCTCAGGGCGCTTGCCGCAATTATCAATAATCAGCTATTAAACCGATGGAAAAGTGTGTTTGCAACCTGTATCACTAGAGATGCTAAGCAGATAAAGTGTTCAGACTTCTGCTATCCTGAGTGGGAAGAGAGGAGACAGGGAGGGAGGACCACTGCTGGAGATCATTCTGTACCAGCGAGAAACAGAGGAGGCCTAGTGATGGGTCCGACAGAAACCAGGTGGCTCTCTGTGATAGGCATTATTTCTTGAATCACTGTGTCACCAAGGTGCCTGCACCTGTTGTGTCTGTACCTGTAGCTGCAATGCAGTGATTATTAAAAACACTCAAAGGTCATGGTGCCAGAGGGCCTCAGGTCAAAACCAGCTCCACTACAGAGAAGTGTGGACTTGAACAAGGGGTGAGAGATTTAGGCTCCAGTTTCTTCTACAAATGGTGTAAACACAGTACGTGCTTCAGAGAGCGGCTGTAGAGATTATATCAGAATCAAACACAATGTCTTTTCTCTCTTCCTTTACCCCTTTTCATCATTTCAGAGAAACAAACCAGAATCATCTTGTGAGTGTGCCTGAACAACACTGAATCCAGATGCTGAGGGTTTTGAAACTAGCCCTGTCTTTACCAGCTGCTAGCTTTCATTAGGTTATGCCTGTAAACGATGGCTATGAGAATAGGTGGTGAACTATACCGACCTAGCCACATAAATAAACTTCACCATTTTTTTTCTGAATTGAGGCCCGAGTTTTTCCTGTTCTTGGGAGTTACCTTTCTGCCATCAAATGATGAATAAAATTTTAGTATTTTAATATTATTCTATGGAAACACAATTAGGAAGTTAAACCTGTTCTAATGAATGAATCCTGAATACTAATTATAATTGTGTTTTTGTAGTAACTCTAATTTTGCATTATCCAAAATAACATGTTACTCACTAAACAAAAATAATCATAAATTGATATTGTAAAGATAATGAGAATGACAGAGTTCAAGGAAGCTCACACATACTTATTAACTGCCCTCCCTAAAGAGTAAAAATGTGTAAACTAAGAATGTGCATATTTAAGAATATTCTTTCTATTTTCAAGCAGATATATACTTTAGTTTCGTTTATAACATTTTAGTTTGCCTCTGACAAAGGACTAACATCTCGAATATATAAAGAACTCAAAAAAATCAGACCCCCCCAAATTTAAAGACCCTATCCAAAAGTGGGCAGCAGAAATGAATAGACACTTCTCAGATGAAGAAGTAGAAACAGCAGAGAGACATATGAAAAAATGTTCAACATCACTGGTCATTCGAGAGATGCAAATCAAAACAACCCTGAGATTCCACCTCACTCCACAAAGAATGGCTATTATCAACAAATCAGCCAATAACAAATGCTGCAGGGGCTGCGGAGAAAAAGGAACCCTTCTCCACTGTTGGTGGGAATGTAGACTGGTACAGCCGCTATGGAAATCAGTGTGGAGATTCCTCAGGGAACCAGGATTAGAGAATCCATTTGACCCAGCTATTCCACTTCTTGGTATCTTCCCAAAAGAATTAAAATCATTATACCGCAGGGATATATGTACACCCATGTTTATAGCAGCACAGTTTGTAATAGCTAAATCGTGGAAGCAGCCCAAATGCCCATCAACAGCAGAATGGATTAAGAAAATGTGGTATTTTTATACAATGGAGTACTATTCTGCCATAAAGAATGATAAACTTGAGATATTCCTAGGTAAATGGATGCATCTTGAGACCATACTCCTAAGTGAAATAAATCGGACACACATGTTTAAATACCGCATAGTTTCTCTGGTGTGAGAAACTGAAGTGTAAATAGAGACTAAAATGTATTATATCGGGAAAGGGAAGAAAGTGTCCAAATGGGAAAGGGAATAAGGGAGGGGGAAAGGAACAGAGGGACAAGAGAAATAAGAAATGGAAGGAAAAAATGGAAACAAAGCTTTTGTAAATGGGGAGGGAGGAGGGAGTGAGGGGAGGGGAATGGGAAAAAAAGAAGCAACAAGGTATATCATGTACAGGCACAAATCCCCAATGATGAATGTTATCAATATGTATATCGAAAATGTACCATTAAAATTAAAAAAAAAAACTAACAAAAAAACATTTTAGTTTGGACATAAATGCCTATTTTGATAGAAAAAAATTTATTTTAAAAACCTAAAAACACGCATTACATAATGCTTAAAACATCATTATAACATCTTGAGTAAAGGGCAACTGAGCAAATTTACCAAGAGTTCTGTAGCAACGTGACCTCAGTAGCTAAGTATCATTGAAAGAGGCAACCAGTTTTAAAGTTATTTTGACATCACGATCTCAAGTGATTGTTAAACACCTATGGGAAAAAAAGGATGTGTTATCTCTTCAATGACGGGAGCCTGATACTTTAAGGGGCTAACTGCCTTCAGGTCTTCCAGCGAGACACACAAACTGGAATTCAGAGAACAGCCTGGGTCTCAGTCAGGTCCCTGACAGAAATGCAGAATTTCAGGCCCCACCTACTGAATCAGAATGTGAATTTTAACAAGATCCCCAGGTGCTTTGTACGCTCATTAAAATTTGAGACGCACTGATGTAGAGGTCACTTCTAGATCAAAGATGATATCATTTTACAGCTTTTGTGATTAAATTTCCTACGAGAGGTTATAGCATAGAGAACAAAGTAGGTCAGATCAAATATCTATCCCCTTGTAAAGCAGGAGTCTTCGCTTGGTTATGCAATTATTTAAGTCAGTAAATGTCCAAGTGAAATTTTATTAACAGAAGCTGTAAGTGATTAAATGTTATTAGACAGAAGGCCAGGGTATGGAAATAAGAGCGTGCTAAGGGTTTCTAAACACATTTAAGGACTACCTAGCGGTACAACCAAATGCAAGAATTTCAGGTGGCTGTCTGATTACATCCCAGTGTCACTGTTGTCTGCCAGATGTAACTAATGGGCTGGGGAAGAGTAAACACACTCGCAACTTGTGCTGACTTCCCACATATACACACACTGTCTTTTATGGAAGACAGTCGACGAAATTTCCAGCATGTTAACCAAGGCAGGCACCAGCTGGCAGCCAGGTAACATGGGGCTCCTGGCTCTCTTCAACAAAAGACACCACCTCCTTCATCAGAGACTAGAAAGGAGAACCGGAGGACAGATGCTTTACATCAAAAGGGATGAGTGGCAGCTGTACTGAGGCAGTAAATGATGTCTTTCCTCAGGTCTCTAGGGACTTCTGACTTGTTATTTACTGTGGTCTTTGGCTTATTTCCCCAATGTTGGAGGAAATACACAAAATTAAAACAATGGATGCTTACTGGGGTAGCACAGAGCAAAGACAAGATTGTGGAGGTGTGATTCTAGTCCAAGGCCTCTGAGGCTCCCAAAACCCAGCCCAGCACATGGGTATTCTGAACACACAGGATTAGAACACAAAGTCATTTTTCTGGCCTTAGTCTATCATGTTGGCTTGAAAAGAAATTTATGGAGGAGGAACAGTGGCACCATATAGAATTTATAGTTGGGAATACATGTTTCTATTGGGAACAGGCCTAAAATGTAGATGTTTGAAAAGAGGATTGTAGGGGCCCAGAGAAAGGAAAAAGGGGGCTTGGTCATGGTTTTCTAATGGGGCATGTGTAGGAAAGCCCTGGAGTAGGTGGACTGTATGTATCATGTTAGCTCCTATGCCGCTTCTCTTTTATGAAGACAATTGACAGGCAAGTGATTGTATGGAAAAGATGAAGCTAGAGATAACTAAGCAATAGTTCTGTATATTTACTGTTGTATGAACTAAAAAGCTTTTAAGAATGATTAAACTCAGCCTGACCTAGTCATTAATTAATATACTACACATTTGGGGGATATTGTCAAGATAACCAATCTTCACTTTTCCTTCTGAATATGAATTGCAAACAAATGAGTTTACACATTCTGAAGTTTTTAATGTATTCTCTTTTTAAAATGGTTGTGAAATAATACTGCTGTATGCTACCATTCAACTGTATTATGTTGAAACTGCTTACTCAGTTGAATTTACTGGAGCAGCAACTGTATCTTGATGCTGAAAAATTAAGGGTTTAAACATTTTAAGAAACATATTAATTGAAAAGAGCATTTATGCATAAAATTAAGGGATCTATTTGTGCTTTATACACGGCAGAGAGTTAATAAACGATTGTTTAATGAGTTTTCAAGAAAACGAGCTGTGCTTTTAGAAAAAGTATAGGATGGCTGCAGACAACACTGGATACCTCAGTCTCCTCAGATCCAGTGTCCTGCCCTCCATGGTGTCATAGGAGTCCTTATTGAGTGGTCTAAGGCCTCACTAGAGTCTGGGTGAATGACCCTTGATCCCTCATCTCTGCCTCCCACACACCAGTGCATATTCACATCCAAATCTTAAGTTCTGATAACTGCCTCAAACATCTCTCTTAGATTTTTTTCTTCTAACTATAACCTGGCTCCTTTCTTCCATCTTGGGTTAAGCCTTAACATTCCTTTTCTTTGACTATTTAAATGAAATTATTCTAACAGGAAAAAAAAAAAAAAGGATGACTCGGTAGCTGAACCAAACATTGACTGATAGAGTAAACGAACAAACAGAAGTATAGCTGTATGTGGGATTTTTACTCTTTATATATTTTAGGCTTACCAAAAAATCAGAGAATATAACCAACACTACACTTGAATGCCAGATAAAACCTCAACAATACAATTGAAATTCCCAGATCGCTCTCATGGTATTATTCCTGACCACCACCCAAAGAAGACTACTGTCTTGATTGCATTTATTATTTGAGTGCCAACTTTTATACTTTTATTTTTTGTGTCCCTGTAATAAATGTAAATTTAATTTTTATAAATTTTACTTTTATAAGCTTATTACCCATCATGGAATGACATTCTGCCAAACACGCATCTAAAACTTGAATTTTTAGCTCATCATTTTGTATTTTAGGTTTATTCACCTTGATGTATGTAAGGTTGATTCTTTCAGATGAATTCCACTGAATGGTTATCTTCTCTCAGAGATGAAATAGAGACTGTCTGAGGGCTGCCATCAATATTCTTGTGCACAACTCTGTACAGAGTTGTAGGAGAGTTCCTAGGAGGAGAACTGCTGGATCACAGGTGATCTGTGAGTTCACTAGATCTTACTAACTAGTATTTCAGAATGTACAAGTGTATTACTGCCAGCATGTAAGGGGTACCTTTATTTCATATCCTTAATAATACTCAGTACTAACTGCACCAATTAACCTTAATTGTCAACCTGATTGGATTAGCCCATTTCACATGTCCCGCCAAAACACTTGCAGGAGGTGTTTGTGGCTGCAACATTTATTTTGCTAAGAAATGAGTGATTTCTGTTTAAAAGGACTCCAAGAACAGTTTTTATACTTTACTTTCACATTAAAAACCAGTCAAATTTGCTTTAGCCTCAAAGAGTGCGTTTATGTAAAAATAAATGAATGTTGGCACTGACAGTAGAGCTGTGTTTTAAAAACTTTTTTTCCTAAATGGAAAATGTTTAGAGACTCATGAAGAGTTGAGTGGGTCATGAGGGTGCTGTAATAATCAGTGGATTGACCCACTGATATTCATAGCTCCACATGCTGTCAGGAGGTAGGGCCCGGCTGGAGGTGGGTTCCTGAGGCTGTGCCTTTAGAGGGTAACATCTCTGTCTGGTGCTTTTGCCCTCCGCTCTGCTTCCTGGCCTCCAGGAAGTGAACAGCTTTGCTCTCCCTTCTCCTTCCGCCATGATGTTTTTGCCTTTAAGCCAATGAACCATAGACTGAAACTTCTGAAACCACGAGTCGAATTAGACCTCTCCTCCTTTATATTGTGAATGTTGGATATTTTGTCCCATCAGTGAGAAAGATGACGCATACATTAGCTTTTTTGAATTTTTCCTGTGCTTAATTTTTCTTCCCTGATTACTACAGAAATCAATAACATTTTCACAAGTTTATTATCTTTTCATATTGTCTCTTCTGTCAGCCATCTGTTTTTAATATTTGACAAAATAAGCTTTATAAGGGTTTTCACTACCTGGTGATATTTGAAAGGCAAGAACACAGCTCCTATTACCTCAAGACAGGGCCTACCTAAGACTGCATGCCTGGTGTTTTCCAAGACTGAGAAGCAAAACCATGGTTTCTAAAATAGAAAAATCTGTAGTAAATAAAATAGAGAATCCTTGATATAGATTCATTTTCAGTTGGAAGGAAAGGGTGAGGGCAGAAACCCACGCAGCCACAGTGTGGGCTTTAAAGAATGGCAGGAAGAATCCCATGAATGTCTCATAGTCAGAATGTCAGATCCTGGACTACTGTATATGGAGAAAAATGGCAGCCCCTAGCTAGCCAGCAGGAAGAATAAATTATTTTTGTAGCTTCTGTCTTCTTCCAGATACTTCATTCTCTAGCTTTCCTCTTAGTTCTCTTTTTAGGACAACAAGAAAATTTAAAATGAACAATGTGCTTCATATTTTACCTGTCCTTACCATTTTCCGTTTCTACTGGCACCATATAAACTCACCTTCTCAAGCCATTCTCAAATTTTGTTTCCTCTGATTACTTCCACCTTCAGTTTCTTCCTTACTCCAATCTGTTTCCCACCTAAACATGTATCTTGCTAACACTCAAATGGTATTTTAGATTTCAACCCGGGACTATAAAAAAAGAATCCAGAATCTTCAGCCTAGTATTCAGAAATCCTGGTGTCCGAAAGAATCCCAAAGTGAACCTCCTGCCCGAGTTGCATGAAACTTCGGTCCCCGCCACACACTCTTCTGAGTATCCATTCCTGTCAGACACTGCTCCTGTAACCAAGTTCTTGTTCTGTTGTCTCTTTGACAAACTTCTGTTCATTCAAAAAGTTATTCATAGATTGTTCTCAACGTTCCCATAGTACTGTCTACACACATTAACTACAATATTTACCGCTATGAATTATAGCTACTTCTTCTAAGTGTCTGTAGTTTTTGCTAGAGGGTGAGAAATTCATTGAATTTATTTTAATTGTCTTTATATTGCTAGTGCAGGCACTGAAATATAAAACAAATTCTCAGTGAATGCTTGCTGAAAGAAGACAATTTTGTATGGTTTAGCAGAAAGAAATGACCTAGGAGTGATAAATTTTATGCCAATCTCAGTGTAGTTTAACACTTACTGAGTACCTACTATATGTCAAGGTCTCTGACAAATGCTAGATAAGTAATGAAAAAGAATGATATGTATTTTTAATATGTGTGTGTCTTGAGCTAACTTTGTGAATCCCAGACATTTACCACAAGCTATTAGGAAGTACACATCTTTTTCCTCTCAATTATGCCCTTCATACTTAAGAGGTAGATACAAATTTTATCTGTGCACTGAGGCAAGCATCACAATGGACTGCACGCAGGATGGACACGCTGGACCCACGGAGAGGACAGTGCAACACATACAAATTCATGCCATTCAAAGAAGAGTCAGGTATGTCTGGAAGGAAGAAATAAGGCTGAGCTGTAGAGGATACTGTAGATTATTTTCTTCTGTATTTAAGTCTATGAGACAAGGTGCATTATCAGGTTTTCAAGTCTTTTAAAATGAAACCAGTACATGAACTTTTGAAATTGATGGGCAGCATCAAAATCAATTTTTTCTTTTTAAATGCACTTTTGGATTGCTGAGAGCAGAGACTAGGTGGAGTATAGCTCTGATATACAAGAATTTCAGTTTGTTTAGAGATGAGGCTGTCTGTTGTTGATATCCAGAGCAACTTGGCAAAAAAATCTCTATGAAAAATGCAATATTAATGTAATAAACCAAAGATTCTTCACAAAATAGTACGCTGAGACACACAAGTAATTCAACGCACTCAATTCAGAAATGATAGTTCTTTGTAGTCGTATTTTGATTACAGTCATATTTTGACTAAAGCAACTTTGCAAAAAGATTTACGAAACTGTAGACAGAGCAAGAGAAAACAACACAGGAAATCTGCAATAGCAAGGCAAATTCTGACAAGTAATAGAAACGATTCATTTGGATTTTCAGTTTCAATACAGTGTTTGTGTTTTTGAAATAGCTTTGAATAAAATAAAACAGATATGAGACAAGACAGACACAAGGCTATGTAAAGGGACTAGTAGCAGTCTGTCAGTGATACTCTTTATCCTGTGTCCTTAGTCCTTCCCTCCCACATCTGCCCCGTCCCCAAGGGAGTTACAAGAACATTCATTTAACTTTGATGATGGGTGTGATCCATAATGCGCAGTGCTATTTATTTCTATGGCAATCAAAATGCCAACAGCTGTGGCTGGGGAATAGCAAACGCTGATTGTAACAGAATAATTTCAAAGGTGGTGGTTATTTCAAACAGATTTTAAAGTACATCTACTAAATTAAGAATATGACCCCAGGAATTACTTTTCACTGAAGAAGATCCTATTTCAAAACTGGGTTTCTTCATGTTCTTAATTTCATGGGAACATCTTTCATGGGATCCAAAGAAAAAAGCTTGATCTCCAGCTACCTAAGTTGCACTAGTTGCACTCAGAGCTTTCACAAAATGCAATCAGTACATTGTTTATTTTGATTTGCAATAGCATAACACTCTCCATTTGAAGCAAACTACTAAATATAAGTTCTACACAAGTGAAAAAAATATCTGATGACTTAAACTACATTCAGACTAGAAAAAGAATGAAAATAAATAGAATTTAAGAAACTCAGAAAATAATATGCATAACAGGCAAGCACCATCGACATATCCAAAATATTAAGAACTGTCTCACCTGAGTAATCTAGACACTGCTACAAAATCCCACAGAATCTTTTCATTTTCTTTCTCTTTTTAATTTATTTCATTTTAATGGTACATTTTAGATGTACATAGTGATAACATTCATCATAGGGGATTTGTACCTGTACATGATATATCTTGTTGCTTCTTTTTTTTCCCATTCCGCTCACCTCCCTTCACCCCTCCTCCTTCCTTATTTACAAAAGCTTTGTTTCCATTTTTTCCTTCCATTTCTTATTTCTCTTGTCCCTCTGTTCCTTTCCCTCTCCTTTGTTCCCTTTCTCATTTGAACATTTTCTTCCCTTTCCCAATATAATACGTTTTAGTCTTTATTTACACCTTCAGTTTCTCACACCAGAGAAACAATGCAGTATTTAAACATGTGTGTCCAATTTACTTCACTTAAGAGTATGGTCTCAAGATGCATCTATTTACCTAGGACTATCTCAAGCTTATCATTCTTTACACCAGAGTAGTACTCCATTGTTTAAAAAAAAACACATTTTCTTTATCCATTCCTCTGTTTATGGGCTTCTTTTCATTTTCTTTGAGCCAAATTCTCTGCCTGTTACTATTCCAAATATGATCTGAGCAACATAATTCACTCTACACTTTGTGCCTTACTTTTTAGCATAAAGAGGAAGGATGAACACATGTATGTGTTCTCAATCATAATCATGTTACAGAGAAGGGATTCCAATGGTACAGCACATCCAAATGTATGTGTGTGAGACATGAGTTTACATATATGTAATAAATGATTGCCCATCCCAAGGGTAGAAACACGTTGCTAGAATAATCATGCTGTTATTAAATCATGTTTCAGAAAGATGTTGGAAGTTGGTATTTATGCTTATAATATTTAAGAACTCAATTGTCATAGCAGACAGAAGCACAGACTCATTTTTTGCTTGTTTTTTTGCTATACATACACAGGTATACTAGATACATGTGTATATTGGATGGAATAATCATAGCATACTGATGTAATCAAAAGTATATTGGATTAAAGAATCAACAGATGCCACAATGATCAAATTCACAATGTTTTCAACCTGTGCCTATCACTTCTCTGTGTTCCAGGTTTGCAACAAAGATACAGTACTTGGTTTAATAGAGGTCAACTGAGAGATACTGATCTGTATATTGTAGAAAAAACAAATTTGTTCATGAATAGGACTTATTGAAAATTTCTACTGTTTTAAAAAAAACTATGTAAATGAGCATGTAAGAGATCTCAAAATAGGTTAAATTGAAATTTAGTTCAGACATGCACATTCTAAAGAGGGCTTCTCAGTCAGCATAGCCGCTATGAGTATCAGAGACTGTGTGGATTAAATTTCTCATAGTTCTCAGAATTTGGAAGTCTGAGATCAGGGTACTAGCATGATCGGGGTCTTGGGAAGGGTCTACTTCCTGGCTGTGTTTTCACATAGACTTCCTTGCATGAGTGTACAAATAGAGAGAATCCTTGTGTCTCCCTTTTTTATGAGGGCTTTATTCCCATTATTAGGGTCCCATCCTCATGGTCTAACTTAACCCTAATTATTTCCCAAAAGCTCCACCCCTACATACTGTCAAATTAGAGTTAGGGTTCAACAAATGCATTCTTGAGGGACAGAAACCTGAAGTCTATAGCAGATAGGTAAGATGCTGATTTTAATCTGTCACAAATCAGATATAGAGTATGATGTAAGCAAGCAGGACTAATGCAGGTGTGACAGTTTCATTCAGGGTCATCACGCATCACTCACATTAGAAAGCAGTAACTGTCTACACACAGAATAAATACAAAGAAACACATTTCTCTAAGCAAATTCACTGTAGTCTTCATGCACTTAGTGAGTGGCAAGTAATTCAAGTGCTCTAAGGATGATCAGATCAAACCTGTAACAGGAAGGAGTCAAGCAATTCCTCCGGAGATATAAAACCTTCCAGGAACTAAAAATAAAATGTAAACACTCCTACTGATGCATGGCATTCTATTTCCACTTTTTTAGGGCCAAGGCTTTGTTGGTACATGCTTGGAAAAGTAATGATGAAAGATCTTCACACATCATTTTAGAAAATGTCCCATCAGGACACATCAATCAAGGTGACAAGGCCATGCTGCACTCCCAGCCATTACATTCGCCAAGGTGTCACACCTGCTGAACAAATACATAAGGCTCGTGTGACTACACTCATGGCAAATCAAGGGAGGTTTAATGGCAGAACTTCTGCCATTGAAGTAACATAAGCTCAAATATTGCCCTCAAAATCTCTCCACACTACTGCACATTCTGCCATTATTTCTGAAAAGTTCATATCTGAAATTGCCAGAAGCTGACTGTATCAATCATCTCCTAAGTTAAAGCATGTACAGTGAGTACAGAAGGTTTTAAAGATTGGCTGGATGACACGGTTCCGCATAACAGCTTTCGAGTTCTTATATAACACAGAATTTGCATTGCTTTTACCTGATCTACTCACCAATATCTCATCTCTTCCCTATTTTTGAAAACTCTACTTCTGTGTCTCCTTCCTTGGTCTAGCCTGTTAATATAAAATAGGAAACGAGCAAGCGAATAACTAGCAGTCAATAAGGCAATCACATATGCCTGCAGCCCAAGCAACTGCTAGCTTCAAATACATTTATTGGACACTTACTCACCTATGCTCTGAAGTAACAACCAAAATAAGTTTTGAAAAGGAATGTAGAAGAAAGCAAATCATTTTAGATTCAATGAATAATTCTCATATGCCAACTCTGTTTTCTTTTAGACTCATCTTCAATACTGAGTGAGGAAATCATAATGATTATATGGTTTATGTCAAGTATGCTTACAAAATCACAGAGTAATGTTTTCACCAAGTCAAAGAATGCAATTTTCTATTGACAACATAACAACTTTGAAATAGTGATCTTATATTTGACTATACTAAAACGTGGCCACGTATCACTTATACCCATGATTCATGTCTGAACAAGTAAAACAGAAAACATTTCACTGGAGTTAGACGTCATGTCTCTCCAATTCTTTTAGGTATAAAACCAGAGGCACGTTCCTTTTCTGTTATTACACATTAGTTATTCTTAAAACAAAGTACCTTATGAATACTTCACTATCTAATTAAATTGTAGGCCATTTGTCTCATAAATGTTTAATATCCAATGCATATAATAATTAAATCCAATTTCAGTATCTTGAAATGGCTCATAGGAATTCAGCTACACTCTAATGCCTGTAATTTGACACTTTTATTTAATTCAGTCAAAGATGGAAGTTGAAGAACTTTGCTAACTTCTTGGTTCACCCAAGAGAAGAATTAAATGGTAATTATAAAGGTAATATTCCTCGAAAATTAAGTCCTGGATGCTAAGTGAGCACAATGTCTTCCAGCAACGTCCTGAGGTGGAGCTGGGTGCAGGTGGCTATCTGCAGGCCAACACAACTCCAAAACCTGTTCATGGGGGGATAGGACCAAGGCCATTCCAAGAAATAGGAAGTGACACCTTAAGGTCTCTCTTACTCTATAAACAACACTTAGGGAGGATTTAAAGAAGATTAATAACAATGAAATACAATGAAAATTTTGATAAGAAAGTCGCTGAAGGATATTTATCAACCTATTTCATGGTGCTGATAATGAGGCCTAGGGCCTGCTGCAAGTCGAGCGAGTGTTCTCCCCCGAGCTACATCCCTGGCTCCTGGAGAACACTTTTGTAGGCTGAACATAGTTAAAATGGTACTTCTTCTACACCCCTCTGGCTATAATTTCTAAAATTACATGAGTTCACCTCATCTGTTACAAACAATTTTTTTTTTTTTACTTTTCGATTGTAATTTGTTCACTTATTCATTCAATCAACATCTAATAAGCATCTTCTACAGCACTGGGGATCCAATAGTGAACAAAAACTGGGGATCCAATAGTGAACAAAACAGTCAAAATCTCAGAATATAAACTTATATTCCATGTATAATACATAGATAAACATGAAACATATAGCATTTAATATTATGATATATACAGAAAAAATATAAATCTGAGAAAGTGTTTAAGGAACATACAAGAGGGAAGAAGTCAGTAGATCATAGTTGGTCTACTGTGGAGCTTACAAAGAAAAGACAAAAAAGAAGAGATCTTCTTTTATATGGATGGATGGGAAAATTACATGGATTGAGGGAAAGAACCTGCCAAGGGGGCGAAGAACAGAGGCAAAGAGTTGGAAGATGCAGGAAGGGGCATTCTGGAGGCCAGGGAGGAATGTGCCTCCAGGAGGAATGAGAAATCATCTATGTCAAATGTTGTTGGTTGGATGCGTAAAATTCGACCTGGGCAAAAATTGATTTACTACAACAGGTCCAATATACCTCTTCTAACAGGTCCAAAAATTGATTTAATCATGTTGCGAGTTCTTGTACTAATTTTGACAGAACAGTTTTGATGCAAAAAGTCTTAAAAGTTTTTGAGTAAAA
Organism: Hystrix cristata; assembly: GCA_004026905.1. Classification (NCBI taxonomy): domain Eukaryota; kingdom Metazoa; phylum Chordata; class Mammalia; order Rodentia; family Hystricidae; genus Hystrix; species Hystrix cristata. Next base: position 80,695 of record PVJO010000192.1, read on the forward strand.
ACATGTTTGGAGGAGATTCAAATAAAAATGGAAAGTCTTCCTATGAAGGGAAAGGGAGAAATAAAGGGTAGCTAGAAGCAGAAATGGGTTTAAGAGGTTTTTTTGTTTGCTTCAAGTTTTGGAAAAATAATTTCACGTTTAAATGCTGATGGGAAAAATTTTTATATATTAACGTAAGTAAGATACAGAAAGTGACAGAGAGACAAACAGTGAGAGAAGGAGACAGAGACAGAGAGACAGAGAGGGAAGGGAGAGAAGGAGAGGGAAAGAGAGCAGAGAGACAGAGAGAGTAGATAGAATTACTGGAGGGATATTCTTTACCAGTCAAGAACAGAGGCATCTAGTGAAGAAATGAAGAGACTGGTTTGAGTTAGAAGCATGAAGGATTTACCCATAATAAAAAGGAGAAGAGGCAGCACTGAAAGGCACAGATGTGAATGGATGGTTAGATGAGCTGGTGGAAGCCCATGGAAGTTCTCTCAGATTACTTCTAAATTTCCAGACAAAGAGGAAATAATGTCACTAGCTGAGTACGACCTTGATAAAGTGGGTAGAGATTCTGGAAAGTTTGGGTGGAAGAATTAATATGAGTAGTTTTCTGGAAAAATGGCTGACTTCGGAATTTAACTGAAGTAAGAGAGCCTGTGAGTAATAAAGTGGTGAAGTGAGGAATAAAGTGGTGATTTCTATGAACTGTAAGTTCTGGGTGAGGCTGATGAATTTGGAAAGTTGGTACCAAAAGTGGAGATGGGAGTCAGAGAATGGGAAGTACGAGCAGGGAGGTGCTGTAGAAAACAGCGATCAGATAAGGGGGCTCTCTTGGGAAATCAAAATTTGTAAAACATTTCAAGGGTTGTGTGGTGATGCAGTAACATCGGCAAAAAAAAGTCCACAGTCGTATGAACATGAGGAATGAGGAATGGCTTGGGACAACCAGACCTTTTGGGGAGATAAAGAACATTAGTTGGTTAAGGAAGAAAACAACACAATTTCTTTAACAAATTGCTAGCAAAAAATGGGGATTAGTTAAGATAACATTTTTGGTTAATGTTAACTTTTTTTGTTTTGTTTTGTTTTTGGTGGGGATTGAACCCAGAGACTCCACACTTAGCTAGCTACATCACAAGTCCTTTCCCTTTTTTGAGACAGGCTCTTGGTAAATTGCTGAGATTAAGTCATCCAGCCTGGGCTCAAATTTGGAATCCTCCTGGCTCAGCCTCCCAAAGTAGTGGGATTATAGGCCCGCACCACCACATGGCTGGATAATGTTAAATTCTTAATTGCTACATGTGAACGTGTGACTTTAAGCACTGAAGTAGCTCTTATTGCTCAGGAACTTTCACCACTAAAGCACACCCTAAGATGTTTCTAAAACTGATTCATGCATTTCCTAGATGTACTGGACTGCTCTAGCAGTCCTGTAGTTCGTGTTTTACGGTATACTTTTCCCTTGTACTTCAGTAGCTAGCTAAAAATAACACTAAATATATTCTGACTTGGTGCCCAACAGTATTCAACAAATAAAAAATAAATTTATAAATCAAGTGAATTAAAGCAACCATGTATTTAACTTGATAATTAGTAGTATTACGTGAAAGACTAAACTTCAGTATTCAGTATGGTGAGCACACCTCCACAGGATTTCCCCATTGCATGAATCCAAAAGAAGTCCCCCATACTTACAGAAAAACTTCACTTTGGTCGATACATCTTTAGCTGAGGTCAAGAGCAGGGATGGCAAGGGTCTGGAGGGTGGCAGACCATATGAATACTACATATTTCTGGCCAGAGTTTTCTGTCCTTTCTCAAACATTAGTACACAGATGGATCATTCACGCCATTAGATGATACAATGTTATCTAGATCTGCACCATGTTTACTGTTTTATTTGCTCATGATTTTATCTTGGATCTTAGATTCTCCTTCTGGAATTATTTTTTTATTAGAACATGTTTGCAGTATACAATGCTTACACTCCTTGTTTGGAGTTGGGACACGTACATAACACGTCTTAATTCCTTTTTTCATTCCCTTTCCCTCCCTTCTCTTCCCACTCCCTCCATCTCTTCATCCCCTTCCCCCTTGAGAATGATCTAGCTCCCCACTTCCTATTACCTACCTTTGATTTTAATCTGTATTTATTTATTTGATCTGTATTTATTTATTTGATCTTTATTTGGATTTTCATGTAAAATAAACTATGCGATATTTGAGCTTGTGTGTCTGATTTATTTTACTTAAAATTGGAGTCTGAAGGTACATCCATTTTCCTACAAATGACTCAAGTCTATCGTTCTTTACGGCAGAGTAATACTCCATTGTGTGTAAATATCACATTTTCTTTATTCACTCATCTGCTGATGGACATAAAGGATGCTTCCAAGATTTAGGTATTATGAATTGTGCAGCTATTATCAAGAAATCAAATAGTAAAAAATGCTGGCAAGGCAGCAGGAAAAAAGGAAGCATATGTTGGTGGTAGAAACTAGTATTACCACTATGAAAATCACTATCGAGATTCTTCAAAAAACTAAAAAGAGAAATTTTATTTGACTGAACTATTTTCCTTCTAGGTATCTTCCCAGAAGAGTCAAAGACATCATATCACAGTGATATGTACATGCCCATGTTTCTAGCAGCACAATTCCTAATAGCTAAATCTTGAAATTATTTTTATTCTGCCCAAAGCACACACCTTGGAGATTTTTTTTAAGAAAATGATTATTGGTGTCAATATTTTTCACTTTGATTATCTAAAAATTTTTTTATTTTGCCATCATTTTTGAAAGATAATCCTAGATGCTAAGAGTATTGGAGATTTATTTTTAACACCCTAAACTGCTTGTTCCATTGTCTTGTGTCTTCCATGATTGCTGTTGATTTAATGTGCTGTTGTAGGACTGGCACACTTTCGTATGTAAGCTTCTTTTCCTCTGGCTGACTTTAGGTTACCATCTTTGTCTCTGGCAGTCTATAATATCACTAGGGTAGGTCAAGGTATAGATTTCTATTAGTTTTAAATTTGAAACATTGTGCTATGTATGTTTTAATCATCCTAGAAAATTCAGTATTGAATTCTATACTCCGAATGGGCCTCTGAATAGCTGCCAGATTTCCTTGTATTATTCTTAACTTCTCTTTATAGCCCTGATTTTCCTTTTTTATGTGGCAATGTAGATATTTTGCTCAAATATATTTTTAATTATGCTAGTACACTCATTTGTGCCAAACTGCTGTTTACTCACTGACTTTTGATATTGGTAATACTTTTCCTTTCGAGATCATTCTATTATCTATTTCTTAAAAATTCATACAAAGCTATTCCGCATTGTTTCTGTAAATCTAAATGTTTTTCTGCTGACTCTCATTCAGGAAGGTTGTTTTGCTGTGGTCATGTGAGCTCTCCATTTTCTTTAACTAGTTGTGTGCTCTTACTCAGAGGAATCCACAAGGCTTAAATTTGGTATGCTTTTCTCCTGAGGGAACTTCTGTTTGCCTTTGCAAATAGCCGAGAACACTAACAAAACCCCAAACTACCACATTCCCCTTTGAGGTTCTTGACCTCAAAAGGAACTGTAGGCTCAGCCTTACCGTACTAGTGGGGTTCACTAGCGGTCACTAGTGGTCACTAGCGGGGACACATGGCTGATGGACTTCAAGCATACAATAACTAGGCTTCCCGAGGTGACCTACCACTTAGAGCCCCAACTCCAGTTCACAGTTGTTAAGCTTTACTTTTTCCTACCCACCACTCTCCACTTTTGGGAGTGTGCTCATCTCCCTCTCGAAACCTCAACAGCATTTCGGGAGAATAATATTCTATTCTCTACCAAGAAGCTAGGGAAGCTGGGCATGGTGGCATACATCAGTAATCCCAGAACTCAGGAGGCTGAGTCAAGTGAATTGCCATGAGCTCAAAGCCAACAGGGACTACATAATGACTACTGCCTAGTGAGACCCTGTCTCAAAAAACCCAACTAACTAATCAACAAACATCAAACAAACAGAATCTAGGGAAAGGAACCTCTGTGCTCTGCTGTACAAAATCATTTATTATTATTATATTATCATTATTATTGGCATTGCTGGGGATCAAACCCAGGGCTTTGTTATGTGAGACTAGCACTGTACCACTGAGCTACGTCCTCAGTCCTGAAAAAAGTAATTTTAAAGGTCACTGAAATTTTGACAGTCCTAAGAGTTGGTGTCAAAATAATTTGGGGTGGAATATTAATGAAGATGAGGTCAACAACAATTGTAGCGGTGCATCTGGTATGTAACTATGAACTTGATTTTACTCTTTTTTTTTTTAATTTAAGAGAAGAGATGGAGTGGCAAATACAGATAAGCGACACTAACCAAAACATATGCAATACTTTAACATCCTTTGGAAATGTTATCCATTTGTGGAAGTACTCCACTTTGTTTACCTTACAATTGAGAGCCACCACAAAACCCACAGTTTATTTATCAGAAGCATCAATCCATAATTATTTTTTCCTATAAAGAATACTTATCATATACATGACTGTTTTGCATTTTGACAAACCCCTTTTCTGACAATACAGAGAAATGTCAAGTTGATGGTATATTTTTAGCAGAGCAATTCTACCTCTTGCCAAGATAAACTCTAATTTCATCCGCACAAAATGAAAAGGAAGGAATTTGCCTTCCACCATCGCTCCTCTCCCTTTATCATTAAGCAGCAAATTATAGAGCAAGTCCTTTTCGAGCAAAAGCACTGCTACTTTACAGACTAAATATATTTGCCCCTTTCCTCACTTATCGAAAGAGTAAAAAATAGCCCACCTTCCCTGCTGCCAGGATTGACGTTCATGGGATGCATTAAGGACTCATGTGACTACTTTCTCTGATACATATCCAAAAGGAAAATTTTCTCATGTGGGCACAAATGAACCCACAGGCATTTTTGCACTTTATGGGTCTGAAACTGGAAAAGTTCTACTCAACTGCAAGGAGCAGTATGCAAGCCAGTCACATATGCATTACTGTCAGCTGCAATATTTTGGAGTTATCTTCATAATATTAATCTGTTACCCACTTTCTGTATGCAGTTTCCCTAGTGAAAACAGCATTAGCAGGCTATTAACCTTAAGCATGGCAAGTCAGCTTTGTTCTCATGCAATTATTTGTTCAATATATATTAAATAAAAAGTCCCTAGATCTTCTTTTGAATCATTGTCTTAATGGGTCAGGAAGCCCTTCTTCCACAGTTATGATACAGGTTCTTTATACTTGTTTGCTACTTTGATATTTTCAAAGCACATATACTTAGATGATCTCAATTGATCCTTGTAATTGACCCTGAGAGGTCTGGACCCTGAAAGATAAGTAAATTGTTTAAGGTAACACAATCAGGAAGCAGTACTGCTGGGCCCAATGGCCACTTCTCCCCATTTTCCTTTCTGCTCTTATTATTATTTATAATGATGGTGGTACATTGACTTTCATTTTGGTGGTAATTCACAATATTTGTCACAAGCATTTGGATACAATGGATCAACAGTAGTCTACATCTATAATTTAAGAGTATAAAGAAAACTAAAAGATGGAGAGAATGAGAGACAAACATATTGGGAGAAATTTTTGCACCATTATGAATTTTCTATGATTTTTGGGAAAAGACTAGAAAGTATTTGCAGTTTCTGAAATCATTTTCAATTTAGGCTTTCTTTATTTTACTTCATTACTCTACAAAAGAAAGAAAATAAATCAATAACTACTTGAATAAAGACAAAATTTGTATCTTTACAATTGGCCCACTGCTCACAATAGGAAGGTTAATATTGTAATGCTCAGATAAACAAAATAGTGTTCGAGATTTTTTTAATCACAGAAATACCCAATTGAAATTTTATGAGAAATAAAATTAATGAGAAATAAATGGGAAATAATGTCACAAGCAATCATGCTAAATGCTGTGTTATTGCAATTTACCTCACTTAAAAATTTACTTTTTACTTATCATATTCTGTGGACTAAAAACTAATTCAAAATGTGATCAGTATTGTTTATAAGTAGTTGCTAAAGTATGAGAAGAACTAAGATTATAAAACATGAGCTTCAGCACTCCTGAGACAATCCAACAATACAATGAAGACATCTGTTAATCAATTAATTAGAAATATGCATTGGTAGTAGCATGCTTACTTTCGGGGAGTAAATTTCAGTGGTTTTTAATAGCAACTTTGATCCTTATTAGGTCTTACAGTGGAAAAAGTATTATAATTGAAATCTATTCTTGTCAGTATTTGGTAATGAAAAATAGTGTTTGGGATAAGTAAAATATAGAATAATCCCACACACATCATCAGTTTAGGAAACATCACAACATTTTTTCCCCAAGCTATTTAATGTAAGTAATTACATTTTGCTCAGAAAATAACAAAAAGACCTCAGAGTCTAAGGATATTGATAAACGTATTGCCAGGTGAAGAGGAAACATCTGCAAGGAGCTCTACTCCAAAACCATATACACATATAATGGCAAGAAGGACCAGTTCTGGCCTAACAAGAGGAAGATTTGGATTTTAATCTTCACTTTCACATTTACCACCTGTGTGATTGTGGAAAAACCACTCAACACTGCCAAGTCACATTTATAACTTGAAAATAAAATAAATGTCCACCTTTCTTTATGGTGTATATAAGAAATAAATAATAGAGTAGGTATACAAATGGTTTGAAAAATTATAAAACTTTACAGAAATATAAGACATTATTTTACATGTTAGCAAAATAAAAGTTACAGTATTTTAGTGATAAGATGCAAACTTTCAGGAGGTACTTTCTAACTAAAATAAAACTAGATTAAGGGTGAAAATTTCAAGGATTGTAAATAATGGCAAGAAAACTCAAAATGCAAAAAACCATTTTTCACTAAACATGTGAAACCTAAGCTCTGTTTGGTAAATCTTTAAGCTGAAGAACAACAACTCTAGGCCATGGAGAATCTCTTAGTTTGGCTTTCCCACAACAGGCACCTGAAGAGTTATAAACACCTTCGTGTATGACATGTATACTAATCTACATCTCCAGCACAAAATTTAAAATCTTAATTTGTACATTGAAATGTTCTCCCTAACACTGGAAAAATTTAGCACAAGGAGATTTAAAACAGCATATGTTTAAACTTTGGCTCTAAATCATAATTATATATTTTTAAAATCCAAAGTAAGGAGACAGAGATGCTGTGCACAGTTAGAATTTTATTACAGAAAAAATAATTTAAGTCTTACTCATTTGTTTGCCTATGAGGTTGTTTCTATTTAGTCTGAAAATTTTCATTACTGTTACAAATCTTTACCATAAATGACAGAGTAACACCTACTGTGTAAGAAAGAGTGAAATTAGGCTTTTAATCAAGAAATTAGGAGTTTCCTGGGAAATAACTGGGAAGGCAGACTGTGTCATATTTCATTCTTTTGTAATGTATACAACTCTGAGAAAAAAAAAAAAACAACCAAACCTTTGCAGGAATACATTGGTATTGAGAAAGTCTGATGATTATGAAGAAAGATCATTCTTTCTCAGCAATGGAAATGGATGTAACACAGTAGTTCATTAATAGTGTATGACAGAACCAGTGGGCAGTCGGGTTGTTTCTGTTTTCTTTGCCATTAGAAACAACACTAAGTACACAGAAATGATATTTTACATACATTTTCAAAGATGAATTCAGGGGGCCAAGAACAATAGGCTAGAGTGCATGGGCAGAGGGAGAATTTCAGCGGAACAGAAGGATAAAGTGTGGGAGACTGAAGAGCCTGCTGCATTTCGTGAGAGCGGTGATGAGAAGGTGAGAAGAAACCAGGGGAGGGCCTGTAAGTTGCTTGTGTGCGGGGAGAGAAGGTGTGCAGAACAGCTCAAATTCTACATATTCAGTGGCTGATAAACCATTTCTTAGAAACACGTTTTGGTGGCTGAGGATGTAGCCCACTGGTACAGAGCTCGCCTAGCGTACACAGGACTCCAATGATGCGGGAAAAACAAATGGGTTTGTTTCTAGGAAAAAGTGTGAAAGACTGTCATCTGCAAAATGAGAAGTCAAGGAGTATTTTTAATGGTAATTTGGGAGGATGTGTTTTAGAAAGATGTAGCTCACATGACAGATTTGGAAAACAGACTGTGAGGGGCTGGAGAATGGAGGCAAAATGCAGTTACTGCCTTCCCTAAAAGGGAAAGAAATGTGGAACCTTAAACTATGGTGATGAAAGAGAGACGAGAAGGGATTAGTACTGTAAGGCAGTTTTTGTGGCTATCTGATAGGATCTGATGAACTGTCAGTTGAAGATGAGGAAAGAGCAAAGAAAGTTAAAGGTAACAGTGATATTATTAGTGTTGCCATTTGAATGGAGGGTAAATGTAATAATTGATATAAAGAACTCTGGAAGAATAGATGCTCTGGGACAGAAGGACATAGTCACTTCATAGTATACCCACTTCTCATCTCTGCCTAAGGTCAAACCAGGACCCCTGACAGCAAGGACTACTGCAGCGGCCCACTGACTGTCTCCTGGCTTCCAGCTTCTCCCTCTAGCTCACTCTCCACACAGTAGCCCCAGACATCTTTATAAAATTAAAAGTAATTAATCCTCATACATAAGTCACCCAAGAGGTCTCACTCTGTACTTAAAATCCAAATTAATTCTTTTCACAGTACTGGGAATTGAACCCAAGGCCTTCACACTGAGCTACCGCCTTTCTCCCTGGCTCCTGATTAGTTCTGGTCTGATGTACCAATCTCTTTCATCCTTGGCTCCCACCTTCTCTCTCTCTTTTATACGCTCTTGCCACCAGCCTTCCTTCTGCTCCAAGCTACTTTTGGTCCTATCTTTGGTCCTTTATACAAGTTCTTCCCCTTATTTTTGCATGGCTGAAACTTTGTTGTTTCTCATCTCTTACATTTTAGGGAAGCTAAAAAGTGACTATTTGAACTACAGTATGCCTCCTTCTTTATTTTGCATTGTTTAGTAATATTTTATTTTATACATTGTCAAATAATATTTTATTGTCTCTCCACTCTATGAAAAGCTTTTTTTGTAAGCAGAAGAAACTTTATTTACCTTCTGACTACTTTTCCCTAATACCTAGAGCAGTACTGACACTGAAAAGGCATTCAGTAAGTCCAGCATTTGTTAAACACAGCAAACAAACAAGTGCCGTGCCCTGAGTGTCTTGCAGAACAACTAGCGCAGAGAGCTAGGAAGCAGTTTTGAGCCCAAGAGAAAGATAAAGCCAGGAGAAAATGAGATACACTGGAACCATAAGTGATTTCTATCTTTCAAGCTTGACAACCGCTTGTGTTTGTGTACATTTTGAGTGTGCTTGTGTGTTCATGTGAATCTGAGAAGGGGAATTTCCCCTAAATTACATGTAGACAGCTTCATTATATCCTTTCCAGGACACAGAGGCAAACTTACCACTGTCTGATCTCTTTTGAGATGACTGGTACCCTGAATCCAGACCCTAGTGAGTGATGAAGACTCGACCAGCTGCCATTCACTGGTGGCTTCCTATCTCACATGGGTAGCATGATACACTATACATATCTTGGTGTATACTTTTGGGTAAACTGCCTAAAAATGGCAGAAAATATTATTCTAATTTTTGCTCCAAAGTCTATAAACTGCATTCTAGATCTGCAGAAGACATGTAAATAATTTGCCAAGTGCCTATATAGTGAATTGAATAAAAACAATCTGTATTTATGTTGGTTCAAAGGGATGTATCTTTGACATATGCAATGTTCATGGATTGCACATGGATTGCGAATGGATAACATGTTCATGATGTCCAACTTTCATAATAGAAACTTGTGACTTCAGATTTAGAAGCAGTCTTCCTTCCTGGAGCTTACATTTTCTTATTCCAGTGAATAAGAAAACTCTTGTTAAGTAAATTAATATTGAAAAGAGGGTTTCCTGGAGGCACATTTAACTTGCTTGCAAGGCCAAGTACTTTATAATGCATGGCTTACATGCAAATGGGACCAACTAAACATAAATTATTATTTTTTCATTACAACTCTCTAGTAAGATTTAGGAATGTTTTATCCTTATTTAGTGACTGTGATAAAGTGATAAAGCTAGATATCTATTAATAACCATTCATTGTTTCTTTTACTCATTCATTTGCTTACTTAATAAAACTGCTCTTTGGGAGTTTTCTCCATCTAAGAACATGGCATCTCCATCCTTCTGACAGTTGATCAGGCTGAGACTCCTCTTGACTCTTCTCTTTGTCTTACCCCCTATCCCAGGTCTTCATTAGCCAATACTCAAGGCTCTAAAATAAACACACACACACAGTACTGAACAATTTCCTTAGTGGCGTTTGTGAGCTTCTCTTCCAACTGGCACTAACATGTCAAAGTTTTTCAAAGTTTGGGGATCACCCAATCTACTTGGAGCTCTATGTGGACTCTAGAATATCTTTTCTACCTGTTCTCACTGGCTTCTAACCTATGAATTTAAAACCTGTATCTCCAGCCCTGACCTGTCTCCTAGTTTTCAGGACCATATTCAGTTGCCTGATAGGTTTCTAGATAATCAACTTTAACACAATCTTTCCCACTTTATATGTTAGTTTTTGAAGCCCTCTAATTGGAAAACCTTGTTCTCCTGAGCTAGAAATGTGTTTCTCCCTTACTTCTTGTCTTTATTAAGGAATCACCAAGCATTTTTCATTTGATCTTCTAAGTATTTCTCAAACATGCTTCTTCTTTCTTCTCTACTTATCATTTCCCTAGTTTAGTTCTCTATAATTTAACCCCTGGACGTTCTGCAACCAACTTTGCTCCCATAAAATCCTGTCCTCAGCACTAGAAAGAGAGAAGGGGGAAAAGCAAGAAGGGAACAAAGGAAAGAAAGGGGAAAGGGAAATCATGGCAAAATGTGAAAAAACCCGCTGTAAATACGGAGGGAGGGAACAGAGGGGAGGGGTGGGGAAGAGGGGGGAGAACCAAGATGCATCATGTACATGTACAAAATAAATGTGATGAATGTGATCATTATATGTACAATGTACCAATACATGTTCTTGGTTTAAAATAAAATTAAAAAAAAAAATCCTGTCCTCACAACGACATTGGAATAAAGCTGCTTGGGGTAGGTGAGGCCTTGATAATCCTGACACTGCTTTTCTTGATCCAGCCTCCTCCTGCTACTTTAGACCTCCAGCTGTATGCTTTTAAATTCAGAGCTGTTGTCATTTCCTGAACACACCACACGAGTGCCCACATTTTTCTTTTACATGTGAAAATGCTCCCCTCTCCAGGTATTTCTTGGCTAACTCCCATTCCTCCTTCAACTCTTAGCTTAGTCTTTCTCTTTGGATATCTTTGATTCTTTAAACTCCTGGCTGACCTAACTATACCTGGTACTCCAGGGGCACACAAGGATTCAGGACCAAGCGACCTCTTTGTCTATGTTAGACGGACACAGTCATGAAGAGTTTGCTCCACCAAACTGTGTGCTCCTCAAAGGCAGGGACTACAGCTCCTCTAGCACAACATCGCCTGGCTCTGCTGCTCATGATCTTGGTAAATTCCTAACAAGAAGCCACTTCGGAGGCTCTTGAAACTCTTTTATACACACTCCAACCCAATCTCAGGACAGAGTATTAAAAGTACATTATTCCTCTAACCCTATATGACCGAAGTAACTCGCTCATCCTTTAGATTTCAGGTAATTTGACACTTCAGAGAAGCCTTTCCTGACACAGCAGAATCTCATTTAAGTCTCTCCATTCGAAATTCTCAGAGAAAAATACACATATGGTTTAAGTACCCCTTATGGTTCATATTTTCTTACTTATTGATCATTGTCTTTTCTCCTTCACTAGATTCAAAAAGTCCATTAAGACAAATCAGTCTTCTTTGTCCATTTTTAAAGTTTCAACTTCTGGAACTGCATGGGACATAATTGGTATCCAATAAATATTCATCGGTTAAATGGAAACAAGGAATTTCATTTTTGTCTTTCAAATCTGAGATCAACTGTGGCTCTCTTTTCTCTACTGGTTTTAGGGACATTATTAGGACTTTGTTCATTCCCTAGACCTTAATTTACCTTCTGTACTGTTCGGACAAATGGGACAGGAGGAAAGCTTCCTTTGTAGAGATTTAGCAGGAACAAGCTTGGCATAAACTCATCTTTCTCAACCTTTTCCCACCTTCTACATTCTCATAGAAACAAACCCAACAATAAGCTGGTGACTTATTTAATACACAGAAACAAGTCTAGAGTAAGAGTTCTAAAAACAGTTTAGTGTTTTCCCTGCTGTGTAACATGTTTTGAGAATTCACTGGAAGTGCTGTTTTATCCACTGAACCCGGCTGTTCCAGCCTCTGGACACGAAAGAAATGGAAAAGTCTGGAAACATCTGGATATTGGTGTTTTACAACCCACCTCTTTCTTCTTTTTTCGTTTTTGGTCATTCAGACAAGAGCAGAAAATATTAAAATATATTTTTTACAGTATCACTTTATGGTATTGATGAGCTGATGACGAGAAATTTAGCTGTGCATCTGATGTTTGGAGGGATTTTCTTTTCTAATACTTCATTATTCATTATCATGTTGAATTGTTCCACATGCCTCTCAGGTAGAACGGACTCCAACAGAGGAGCAAGAGAATGTGTGCGGGAACACATACATGTGCATGCAATCACACACAGCGACATCTGGGAAGGGCAACGGAGTGACTTCCCAAGGGAGGATGTGGGTACTTTCAGAGCAACATTTTGGAGTGAGCCCTTTGAAGCACAGTTATTCTTCAATACTGAACATATGTCTCAAAAATGTGGCTACGTTACCACCATTCAATTTTATACCAGTTTTCAAACAGCTGTTTGTATAGCCATAGAAGAAAGAATGTTTTCTGGTTTTATTTAATTGTGCCACATGTTTATTTCTGAAGACAAGGAACACACAATACTATCTGCTTGTCTCTGTGGTAAATACGAGTTGATACTGCTTGATAGATGGGTGACTGATCAGGGGACTATGACAAAAATTTCATTTTTAATCATGAAAGGAGCGAGAATATAGATGCTATTTATATCTAATTGAACTATGCAACCTGTTATAAATAGAAACTTATACTCAGAAAGATGAGAGTAAGTAATGAAAACAAAGACAATAATATGGTGGACATCACTAATCACTCTCCCAAATGAATATGGGTTTCCCTTCTTGGCTTTCAGCTACATGCAATATTTCTTACTGTCTTTTGTTGCCAGGTTTGGCTGCTGTATTAGCTGCATGATACTGTAATAAAATACCTGACACGGGGTCTTATAAAGTAAAGAGAGGTTTATTTTGGTCTACAGTTCTGGAGGTTCAAGTCCGAGTTTGGGCAGCCCCCTCAGTTTGGGCCTCTGGTGAGGGTGACCCATCACGATCATGAGGGTGACATCCCAAGCACGTGTTTGGGGTCACAATCCTCTTTTTGAGGGTATGCTCCCACTGACTTAAGGACTTTTATAAGGCCACATCTCTTAAACGTACACAGTACCTCCCAATGCTGCCCTCCAGGGACTAGTCTTCACATGGGGACTTCTGGGGAACATTCATCTGAACCACAGCAGTCATATAGTTAGTTATTCCTCTCAGCGGTAGAATGTGAATAGGAAGGATGTATGCAACTCACATATAGGAAACCCTAATCTTCAGTTTCCTTCCTTGTGCTCTCTGGCGCACTAGAACACAACCACAACAGTGATCAGCTGTGACCCTGTGGAAGAAACTAGTGTTCTGAGATCAGAAGAGAACAAAATACAAAATGGAGCTCCTCAGGTACCACTTGAGGCTGGGAGCTTTTGGGCTTGGTCCCTGCACTGGAGGGGATGCTGTCAAAGCACCCTGTGGGGGAAGGCAGGATTCTCTCCACAACGCAGTGCCAGGGTCCAGGCCATGAAGAAAACAGGCCAGACAGGGATGTTCCATGAAAAACACGACACTTGAAAAAATATTAATATATATTGTATGTCAAAAGAAAGTTACTAATTTCCATTTCTCCTTTCTCATCCAAACCAATATGTACATATAGGTACTCATCCTCTTTGTCTTAGTTACTTTCCTCTCGTTGCTGGGACAAAATACCTGACACCCAAAGTTAGGGGAAGAAAGGTTTGTTTGGCTCACAGCTTGTAGAGGTTTCAGTCCACAGTCAGCTGGGTCCGAGGCAGGGTGGCATGGCAGACAGGCAGGAGGCAGCAAAGTAAGCAAGGGATGCAAGCAAGCGATGCAAGCAACCGGGTGGGAACCAGCTTCTTCCTGTATTTTATATTTTATCCAGGCTACCTGGCTTTAGGGTGGGCAGTACTCCCACTCTTAATCCTAATACCCTTAATCCTAGCGTCACATCCTTGATCCCAGCAGAACTATGCCAAACGAATCAGTGGACTAATTTAGTAATCACACACTCTAGATCCAGCTACCTCTTACCACATGAGACTTTGGGGGGACATCTAGACACAAACCATAACATTCTTCCTGTATGTGTACATAAGCAAGCACCATTATACTACACTGACCAATTTACATTTCTTTTTTGCTAATCAATACAGACTTCTAGGTGAGACCTTATAAACAGAATGTTCAGTTCTTATTAGCTGAGCAACAATCTCTATGTGGGCCCCCCATGGAAAGTATAAAAAATCCATATGAATTAAATACCTAAATTAAAAATCCAAATAAAAACAAAATCTCTTTGTGAAGAAAGCCTTCTTACACAAGGTATGTTTCTCAAATGCCTCAGTGGAAAAGAAAGACATCTTGATAAGAAGAAAATGCAAAAGAAAAGTGGCAAAATATATGACAGACAGGCTTCATAGAAGATGATAAACAGAAAATTAACAAATAAATACATGAAAAGACATGCTATCACAGAAGTAGTTAAAAAAGATGCAACTTGAAACATAAGATAGCAATTTTTACTCTACAGGTTGACAGTAATATAAAGGATGGACCTTATTCTGATTTGGCAATTACGCTGGTGAGGATATGAATCACTATAAGCTTTTCAGAAAGTAATACGGCAAGCATTCAAATTAAAAATGTTCATCTTTATGTTCATCGTACTTCACACACTTAGTAATTTATCTTAGAGGAAAACGTGTAGGAAATACACAACAGGAGGCTTTCTATAGCGTTGTTTATAACAGCAGTTAGGAAGGATGTGAAGTATGACATAAATGGATGTAAGTGAAAGAAATGCTAATTAGCAGGGTAAAATTTGACAAAATGATGGTAATAGTTTGGTTAAATTTGGCTCTTCTTTTGAATGGCCTTTGTGTATGTTCCAATATCTTAAAATATTTATTAAAATGTCAGAGCGGTGTTACCTGTGCATAGAGGAGGTAAACAGGGCATTAGGGGTAACACATACTGGGGGGACTGATGAAAGAAGGGCAAAGTATAATGCTCAGGACTTTAGAACAAGCCAGGTTTGGACAGAGAAGGGCTGGTTGTGATTGATGATTAACATGCCACATATACACTTTAGTAGTACGTGTAGCTATTTTCTGGGGACACTCTGAAACTGTGTAGTGGTAGAATTCAGTCGTTGACATTGATATATTAAAGGCAAGCTGAACTTGTCAGTCAGAGTATGATGAGGTCTTGGGGTATCTGCTTTATATTTGGTATGACCAGATATATCTGATTTATAAGCAGTTCAATATCTGGAGTATTGAATGCAAGAGGAATCTGACGATTGGGAAGTTAATTCAGGTGAATGATGTGACAAGAGTTACATTTCAGAAATACCACCATGCAGAAAACCACCAAATGGACCTAGGAAGAAGACAATTTATGCAATGTAGGTCCACTGTTAGGATCAGAAAGGGCAATGCCAAGAGACATGCAGAAGAGAGATGTGAGAAATGAGAGCTAGAATGCTAAGTAAAATGGAGAAACTGAGGTTGCTTCTTAAGTCTTTTGTATTAATGCCTAGACAGATGAGGGTGCCATTCATACATTCCGGGAGTTTAGGAGAAAGAGTGTGGTTAGAGAATCATCCTATCCAAAGATGATAACCTTCTACAGAGATCTGTGATAAGGCAGCAGCAGAACCTTTAATGCGTAACAATGGAAATAGCACCTTCAATATTAAATTACAGCAAATGAGTTTTCTCTCTAAAGGGCATGAATATGACACTCTTAGCAGAGTGTGATGTAGAATAAAGTACTTTAGTGATTATATGTCATTTGATTTCTCCAGTTGTAATTGGTTTCTTTTCTCCTTAATACAGCACATGGATATAAGTAATGTTTTCAACACACAAATAAATCTAGGAAAGTATGTCTACATCTAATTTTTCCTTTCTAATGCTTCTGAAAATTGGGTGTCCTAATGCCACACTTAAATACCTAAACCACTGAAACAATCTTACAGAATATTATGACTGTTCACAGACTTTCTGACCTCATTATTAAGAATCCGGTGTGACAATGGAGACAGAAAAACGCTAAATGTGGGGATAGGAAGATGCTTTTTCTATGTGTGCTATCATATGTCAAATTAGAACCCACACTGACTGCAATCTTAGGATAAGTGCACTGAATTCTGCAGAATGTGGACTAGGAAGAGCAGGTCCAGAAGCCCCCTAATGTAAAGGGGTGGGTGGGTGTGTGTGTGTGTGTGTGTGTGTGTGTATGTGTTTGCTATTATCAAGTCAACCCCTTTTATTGCCTGTACCAATTCACAGTACATGGCAGAAATCCTACAGGTCAGCATCACCTACAGAAAGGGCCTCGCTTAAGAGAGTTCAGCTTTGGGAGCTTTAAAGAACTTCTTTCATTCTTCACTGTCAAGTGCCTCAAAGTGAGATTCTCTCCATGAGGCCAGAATGATTATTTTTTGGTGGGTGGTGCTGGAGATCAAACTCGGGGCCTTGCACTTGCTAGGCAAGTACTCTACCACTGAACTAAATCCCCAACCCCTTAAAATGATTTTTAAGGATTACTAAATGACATACACTCTCTACTTACGCATCACACTGGCTAAAGAGTAGATTATTACATTTGTTTCATTTAGTTTCAGGATGCTTATGGTACCCAAGCAGTTTGGCTGAAAGTCTACAAAAAATGTGCCTGCTCTATTGTGAGTTGGTTATGAACTGAAACACTCTAAAGCTAAAATTGGCAATATGGCCACAAAGCTTACAAACACAATAATAATTATGATATATATTGAGTGCTTACTATGTGTGATTCAATTTTCTTGATTAATTCTCATACCGATGTGCAATGGATATAGTGAAGAAATCAAGTTAGTTTGTGCAAGGTAATAGTGGCTAAACCAGAATAAAAGCAAAACTTATATTGAGTACTATAATGTAGAACAAATGACAGAGAAATTTATCTTTAAATTTACCTCCTTGGATTCACAAAACAATTCTATGATTTAGATAAGGAAGCTGAAAAACCAGCGGGATAAATAACATGTGCAAGATCACAAAGTAAGTCACTAAACTGGAATGGGGTGATGAGAGCAAAGCCAAGCAAGAACTAGTGCTCCTCAACCTTGGCACACATTAAAGTCATCCAGCAAGCTTTAAGACTAGGATGCTGGGCTTTGTCACTGACCAATTAAATTCAGAATGCTTGGTGAGGCGAAGGTCTTAGGAGGTTACAGAAATTCCCCAGGAAATTCTGATTTGCAGCCAGGGCTGAGAACTGATGTATTAAACAAAGACAAAACTACTCTTTTAATTCCCAACAAGCTACATTTGTGCTCAAGGTCAATGACAGGAGGTAGATCTGAAAATCAGTAGTGAATAACAGAAATATACTGCTATTGTCTTCGCAGTGGTAGAAAATTTATTAGTATTGACTGTAAGCACGAAAATAATAGATAATTTAAAACAAAGAGTCCCAGAGTGGATGTAGAGTGCTGAGTTTATTTAATGAATGTCAAAGCTGACTTTCTTATCAGTTTTAATTGAATAGTAAACTCATCCTATTGTTTCTAGAAATTGTTCAGGAATATTATGTTGGGGAAGACTTTGCAGGATCTTTTCAAAATTGAGCTCAAGCAGATGGCTAATTTCTAAAATGTTAATTTCTTTCTGACTATTCTATTTTGCATGGCACTTTATTTTTCATAGACGCAGAGGGCAATATTTTCAGGAAATGTTGCTCTCAATGCAAGTGAATACACATCATTATTTCCTCACTATTTTATGCAGAGAGTTTCAAAGGCAAATGAAGTCCCAAAGAGAAATCATGGGTGTAAAATGGTTTGTAGGGTGATGGCAACTCTCAGTGGCTGCAATGAAATAAACTGCCCTTTCTTTCAGAAAATAAAAAGGCTATGAGAAAAAGGTGAGTCAGACAAATGATAAAGCTTGGCAAATTGTTATCTGTTATGGGAAGTCTCAGCAGTGTGGTTAACATAATCGATCCCCATTCCCGAGTTTTCCCAACCTCACCCCTTATTTTAGAGTTCTTCAACCAAAGGAGCTCACAGAAGAACAGCAAGTGTAAACTGGGGAAGGGCTGAAACAGAGGGCCCATCTCCAGTGATGCAGTGTTGACTCAATGACACCATTATAAACAAAACATCACAACCAGCCCCGGTAGACGAGACATGGTCAACATTCTGGTCTTTAGTCCTTCCTCACCCAACAGATTCGCCACCAGGCAACCTATGCTGAGCATGGCAAATGTCCGGAAAAAACACTCTTCTAAGACAGCATGCCTGTTTGGTCAATTTGTCCCTCAGCCACAGTCAGGTGTTTTAAAGTGCAGGCCATGTCTCTTGTAAGGAGCATGTCTTTCTCTCATTCTCACAGCTGAAGTGAAACCACTGATCTACAAGGCTGGGACTGGTTGCTTCAGTTTCCCGGCGTATTTCCCCTCTTGTGACACATGTCATGCCAGGTATTTTTACTGTTTCCTCCTGTCATGGTTACGGTAACAGAAAAGGTCATCCACAGATAACAGCACAGGGAACTCATTTACAAATTCCAGTTTTATTTTCCCTCTCTTAATAAAACTGACTGATGGGTAGGAAAGTTGTTTGGTTTGTTATTCATATCCTAAATTTTAAAACATATTTTAAACTTTTTCAGCCTTAAGATGTTTCATTTTTTCCAATAAAGAAATCTTGTATAGGTTAAAAAAAAAAACTGTTGAGAGGTAGAGATATCTTTTTTATTTAATTTTCTTTCAAAACCATTGTCAGTTTTCAATAAAGTCTGGCAAATTATAAAATCAACTTCACCATATTATTTATATTGGATTTTCAAAAGTAATATGGGACCTGAGAAGTATGTGTACTATCAGGCCAAGCAAAAACATTGGCTTTTTAAAATAACAAATGTATTTTATGTAGAATATATAGCTCTCCCAAAGGTTTACATTTGTTTATTCTATTAGTTTTTGATTCTACCATGGGGTGAGTGTCGGAATCTGTATTTGTGAACCATTAACAGGAGATACAACTATATGGATAATTCTAAATTTCACGACAGTATAAACTCATGTAAAATTAGTCAGAGCTCCTAATTCACTGCAACTACCATCTCCAAATTGTCACAGCGCCTCATGAATAACCAAAGGGGCGCATGTCAGAGGTAGGGACAGAAGATTTCAAGGCTGTGCATTCCGCAAGACATAGAAGTCAACACCATCCTTGAAAATCTCTTTAAAATCACTTTAATTTCTCTTGAAGTAAACCATGAAACACAGCCTCTCAACGTGCTCTTGGCAGCAACACTTAAAAGACCATCGTGTTTGTGCTGAGCAGCCCATGTTGTGGTTGGCAGGCATTTAGAGGCCAGCTTTACTAGGGGAGAAAAGGATGCACACAACATGTGTAAAACGCTATAACCACATTCAGTGCTGCAACATGTCTACACTGTGAAAGCTCAGGAGACGGGCGCACAGAGGAGCACAGCTTCCCATGAATCCAAATCTTCAGGGTACTGACTGAGTGTTCTGGGTGCCAGAGTTATCCAGGCACCAGGGTAGGAGGGGGAAACAAAGTAAAGAGAAGGAAGTGTGTGTCTCCACAGAGCTCACTCGAGGCAGATCACACAAACACATAAGGAGATACACACACTGTGGATGGTGATCTGAGCCAGGGAGAAAAACTATAGCAAGGTAAAAAGAGGGTGCTTCAGGGATGTGAAGAATTACTGATCTAAGGTGTGATTTGAGCAAGTATTTAAAGTTGTGCCTAAGCAAGTCATACTGCTCTTTGGAGGAAAAGCGGAACAGCTGGAGTTATGAGTGGACAGGAATGAAGGAGGCGCCTGTTTGGGTCCAACACAGGTGATGCCAGTTTGCTTGATGCCCAAGCAACCTGGCAGTTGGAGATGTGTTAAGAATATATAGGTACATTCTTGTGAATACTTGAGCACATCCTAAGGAACAAGTAGCATTCTAAGTGCTTTATATATATTGTTGAATTCCCAAAATAAACCCTGTGATGTAATTATTGTTACCTCCATTTATAGAGTGAGCAAATGAAGTGTATGAATGTTAAATAGCACGCCAAGGGTCCCAGACCCACAGGTAGGCAGAGCTCAATTAGTACCTAAGCCATTCGGCTCCAGAGTCTACATTGGGCACTGGGGCATGTGAATACCATGTAAGTCCACAAGGCACTCACTGTATAGTCTGCTCTTCCAAAACTGGTGACATCATCAAGGCATGCTATTTACAGAAATACCTACTAAAGAGGCAAATCCTATATGCTACACATCTCCATACATTTAGTAAGGCAAAATCCCAGGTTTCTTCATGAAATGTCATAGCACTGCCTAAATATTCAAAACTCTGATGCTATTAATAGACATGGAATGATCAAGAGATACTGCGCATTATACCAGGTTAAAAGATGGCTGCGCCTTTGTCATATGTTTTTTCCCCCATAGTGCCGGCAATTGAACCCAGGTGCCATGCATGATAGCCAACTGCTCTGCTGCTAACCCCAACCCCTAATCCCTAACCCTAACTCCTAACCCTAATCCTACGCTGTATCACCAACTGCAAACTATGACTATTTCTAAAAACACATCATTAAAATAAAAACTTGATATATGTCCAAAGGCACAGTTTACAGTACATCAAGGATCATAGGTTCTAGGCACAATTATTCTATCAAAATATTTAGTTCAAAATAGGCTTTTCAAAATAGCGCAGGGATGAACATCAAACTTCAGTGACAGGATGTGTGGTAATGTTTTATCTGATTTGCCATCAGGGTCTCTGCTTGCACTAAGGGATCCTAATGTGTTCTGAGACCATCTTCAAATACCCATCTGACACAGAGCCTCGTATTTTCTAGCACATCTTAAGTGGTACAGCATTCCACTGTTTGCAGAGGCAATAAATTTCCATTGAAAGGCAGTTGAAAATTCAACCCAAAATTTAAAAAGAATTGATTTGTATGACATTTTCATGCTATAGTCCTACTACATAAACATCTATGCCATATTCAGCAACTTCAGTTTAAATATATGAGAGAGGTACTAAGATCGGACAAATTAATATTAGGGACAAAAAGTACCATCATTTCTGGATTGCTTAATAAACATTTCTTGAGGTAATACTCTATAATAAAATTTCATTAAAACAGTTTAAAAGCTATGATCAATTTAGTGTATTATTTTTACTTGGGGAATTTTTAAAAAATGTAAATATACGTTTCACTTAACATTACAGTCTCAAGATACATAATTTCCTGCAAATGACTCAAGATTATCTTTCTTCATGGCAGAGCAGCACTTCATGGTGTACTAATAAATTAAAATAATGAAAAAGTCTCTACAGAAAAAAGTGAATGTGTGTTTTTCACTTCTATTTAGGGAAATTTAGGGAATTCCTAAACATTTTATACCAGGTATGAAATCATAAAAATTTAATATATGATTTTTTATAATATTTTCTTGATGTTTACCGTAACAAACACATAGGCAGAAATAAAATAAAACATGATGTAACACACCCAGGTCATGCTATCACACTTCTCATTTAAAGAAGTTAAACTCAGTAATAAGAAGGCTCCCTACAGAAACTGCTGAGTAAGAATCCTTTGCCCCAAGTACCGGCTCCTCCAAATTCTAAACCAACAGTTCATTAAGTCATTTAGCCTGCTTCAGTTTTCTGAGGACTAATTCAAGAAAAGGAAATAAATTTTCTTAGTAAGAATATGAGAAACATATTTACTGTGATTGCATGAATCAGTCCAAAGAAGAGTTATGTTTCAAGCAATCCAAAAATAATAATTTGACATTTACGTTTCTTGAAATTCCTGGTCTTTGAAGAAACAACACGGCAAACTGAGTTGCTGCATGGTCTAGGCTATGGAAGATACAAACTTTCCTGACTTAATCTTGATAATCATGAAAAAAAGCAATTAAATGATAAGACTTTTGATAATATGAGTATTTGTTACACCTAAGAGCACAAGAACAATGACGCCCTTGTTTCTCACTATATCTGAAAGGTCCATCTTAGAAATTGACATACAACAGGCACTCTGTTGTTTGGCTTTAAACTCTGTGCCATTTCACTTTTGCAGTGTTTTTGCAAATAGGAAACACACCATGTGGTGCAGGGTAGATAGAAGCATATGTGCAAGGGACTAAGAATTATTGCAATGACTTGTTAACTTTGCCAAATAGCAGAGCTCCAACAAAATGACTAATATATAAATATTCTGGACAATGTGGATCACCATAAATTAAATAAGAACCAGCCCTTGATTTCAATGCCTTTGTTTTTTTAATTTTTAATAATATTTTATTAGTACATGTTTGCAGTACTAATAATGACACTCATCGTGGGGAGTTGGTACATGCACATAACACATCTTAATTCTCTGCTTCCCCTTCCTCAACCCCTCCACTTTTTGGTCCCCTTCCCATTTGCAAAAGATGTGGTGTTGTGATGGTTACTGAATTTTTGGTAGATGATCTTACATTAGAATTAGGAAGCTAAAATCACACGTTCCAAATCCAGATTGCTTGGATTTCCTGCCTATTACTAGCTATGAAACCACAGGCTGGTTACCTTGCCTTATTTCTCCACCTGTGAAAATGGGATCGATCTTCACTTCTACTGTTTTATCAGGATGGGTGCTATTATGCTGACATTTTTCTAGTTTTAAAAAATGATAATTTTCTGCTGCCCAACATTATTATGTTCATTCTTCTACAAATCATACAGACAAGAATTTTAGATAATAATTAATAATACCTACCCTGAAATGTGGACTTGTAAGGTAATACATATTACAAATTTAATCCCCTCAGTACTATTTTCTTGTTTGGGTCAGTACTCCTTCCCTTTTTTCTTTTCTTTTCTTTTTGTCAGTGGATGTATACAGTTTATACAGAGTCAAATTTAATGATAATAGGTTTAAAGGAATGATATGGTACTACTGTGCTAAGGGTATAATGCATGTGTTCTTCATAAAAGTTCCCTACATATAGGAAATGTCTGGGAGTTACTGTGTCAATTAGCATAATGGAAAATAAAATGATAATATCATATTATGCAGTGAAGGGAACACCAAGCATATGCACATGTTTCCAGTAAAGGCTTCCAAATATACAAAAATCTCCTTGGGAAGCAAAATAATTCCATTTTCGAGACCTGAGAAATCTATTTTATTTTCAATGCTGGTTTAAGAAAACTATTAAAAATAAGACAGTAAGAAGAAGGAAGGTAACTCAATATAGGTGAATTTGGGAATTTTTAAATAGCAATCTCTTTCCCCATAAGAAAACTGATAAATTAAGGCAGATGTCCACATATTTGGGTTTGTCATTTAAATAGAGGAAGGTAGAGAAATGCATTTTAAAATACATTAATCTTTTTATATTTGGATATTAAGTATGCTAGAGACTAATTATTGCAGCTTTGATTTTCTGGTAGTCAGACACCATACCTGGGGTTACAAGTAAGAGAACAGATAACTTCAGTAGATGAAATTTACAATTATAAAATTTTAATTAACAACATAACTTCTAAGGAAAAGGTACTTGACCTTTATATAAAAAGAGGAAACTGCCACTGGTTTCTACAGTTATAGTGGTAAATGTACTATATATTGAAAAAAAATAATTTGTTGCACAGGAAACTAAATCAATAAACAGTAAGGATTTTCATATTTTTTGAGTTTTACCAGGATTCTCATATAAACAAATAACGATTACAAAAGAACTTAGAAAAAAAAAAGGGCAAGTAAAGATTTCTTAAAGGAAGATCCAGCTGTCTTTTACATGATTAAAGCCTGGTAATGATAGAGTAACTTAGCTTGATGAATAAGGGAAAAAAAAAAAAAAAGGGAACTGGTGGAAGTAGACATAATAGTCTACATTTCTCTGGAGATTCCAGAACTTGGTACAGTGGTCTTTTAACATCACATTTTCAATAATAAGGTTGATCCTCTCTTCTGATGATTTAAGTAATGAATTTTCTATAGTGATGAATTACTGAACATTCTACCAAATCTTAGCAAAAGTGCTTCTCTCCATAAAATTCAGCATTTCTAAGCTCAGCACTACTTTTCGAATGAAACTAATTTAGTAATTAAGTGGTCACTTCAAATTCTTTCTTGTCTCAAGAACTCTAAGTGTACCACATTTATACTTTTTAAACTTGCCATGTTTATTTTTCAAAAAGGAAAGATGTTCAAATGGGAAAAGGGAACAATGGAAGGGGAGGGGGAAAGGAACAGAGGGACAAGAGAAATAAGAAATGGAAGGAAAAAATGGAAACAAAGCTTTTGTAAATAAGGAGAGAAGAGGGGGTGAAGGGAGGGGAGGGGAATGGGAAAAAAAGAAGCAACAAGATATGTCATGTACAGGTACAAATCCCCTATGATGAATGTTATCACTATGTACATCTAAAACGTACCATTAAAATAAAATTTAAAAAAATAAATTAAAAAACAATAAAGTAAAACTGCATTTCTGGGAGTTATTTTAGTAGAAATCATTTAAGAAAGTGATGCAATCAAAACCACACTGGAATAGAATTTGTTCAAATATGAAAGTCTAATACTTAACAAAACCTGAATTCTCTGCAGTTTTAATATTTTGTAACACCCATGATGTGGGTGCATCATAACTTTGAAAACTATGAATACTGTGCCATTGTGGCCACTTGTTGGCACTTGTCTACAAGACAAAGACAGAAATATTTTGTAGCACAAAATATTTTACTCTTCCTAAAAATGTAGCTCTTCTTCTTTTCTAGTGCTTATCAAAGATAATGTTATAGCCACATATTTAATAAATCCTTCTCAAGTGATAAAGAGAAACTGCTGGTTCTGACATTCCGCAAGAGACAAGGGATTTAACATTATAATAATCCAGTCTGGGAAAACAGTCATCCAGGATGAAAAAGGCTCTGCTTGACCAAATATCTACAGGCTCTTTCCCAAGGTCTCTTTCGAATTAGATGTACCCATGAGGTTTGTCTTCCACCTATCTGTTCAGATATAGCTGAAGTCCTGCTAAGCCAGTTTAGGGAGAATTCTCCTGCCTTTGAGTCTGAGGACCCTCAGTATCTGACCAAATTCTCACCCCTACCCTTGCTGTCTGACCAGATGGGCTGCTTTCAGCAAGAATCCCCTTACCCTGGAGGTCTTCTCTTAGCAATCTCCCATCCACGCACCTGTCACTGTGCAAGTTAGTTACTGTGGAGAAGGCAAAACAGCTTTTCCTTTTACCTATCTTAATCGATAGTCTAGGGCTCCTATAACAAAAGACAGATTAACAAGAGAAAAGCACACAAATTTATTCAATATAAGTTTTATGTGACATGGGAGCCTTCACAAAGAAATGAATCATAAAAACATAAGTGTTTTTCATGATAGATTGGATGAAGAGTGTAAAGAGTGTGAGAAATATGATAGTACAAAGGGAGTATGAACAAATGTAATAAACTGGAGAATTTGGCAAGGTCTGTTTGTTCCGATTCTTCTCTGTATCATCTTACTTTGGAGATAAGGACGTTCCTTTCTACCAGGTACAGGGAGAGCATTTCTCAATCTCCCACATTTGGGTCTTTTGACCTGCTTCAGGGGAAGGTCAGAAAGTCCTTCCTACAACAATCTAATTCTAAAATTCTTTCAGCTTAAAACAGTCCATATGCTAAGTTGTCATATTTTGGGATAGCATTTCCTAAACCTGTCACTATAAATCCCCAGCTGTTTCTGCTGTTTTTGGAGTTGAGCCTGATCTTTCCCCCCATCACAACAGTCTTGACACCTTTCACAGTAGTCTTAAATTTAGTCTGTTCATTTACAAATCTGTTGAAACATTTTTTTCCTTTAACATGGACCTAAGATTTTTCAAGAGTAATTAATCTACCAATCTATTAATTTTTCAAGATCCACTCAAGTTGCTTATTTTCAGAAAAAAGTACAATTTATCTGTAGATACAGATCAGGATTCAAATGCATAACACAGGGTTTGGAGTAGAGGAGGAAAGGTAAGGAAATAGAAAAAGACGAGGCAGAGCTTTACTACAAAATTACCAGTGGGAAAGGAATGAAGACTTACACTCATGAGCAGCTTCTTATTAGAGTTGCAGTGTATTTTTAGAAAAAACAAAGGCTCTATAAGCTCAATCAAGGATCAGAAACACAAATGCCTAGGACAATAATAGAAACAGAGAAGGTTAGCTGTGGAAATAACCCAAGGGGATTACAAGGAGCAGATGGTCCTCTGTAGGTGGCAGCCAGGAGTCCATTTCTCCAGGATACTCCCAGGTGGGAATGTGGGCGAGTGTGGACAGAACAGCTGAGTTTTCAAAGGAACTTGGGATCGAGTTTCTCTGGAGATGAAGAGACTAACCGTAATTTTAGTGTGTGGTCCCACAATTCAAACAATTATAGCTACGACCCCATACAAAGAGTACCCCCACAAAGAAATGTGAGTAAAAATAAACATGCTTAGAATCAGAGAATCCAATTAACTGAAATTTCCAAAGGTTTTCATGTTCCTTAAACTACAATATTCAAGTTGATTTTTTTATAGCCTAGAGGCACACAGATTCCTCATCTCTTACCCCCCTTGATCTTTTTTATGTGTCTAGTACACACACACACATACACACACACACACAAGGATAGTACCTACATACATTTTTAATATAGTGTCTAAAAGTGTTCGCATGTGGAATGTGATGCATAGTAATACCCCAAAGATGTAAGAACTGTAATTTCAGCTTAGTTCAGCACAAATATCTGGCCCCAGTAGGAGCTGCAACTAGCCTACACCAATAGTTAGTAAACAAGTGGGTTGTACTAACCATCTCTGTCCTTGAAGCATGAGATGTAGACAAACTGATAAACAGAAGAAAATTGTAACCACTTCAGAAATACATTTTTGTTCTGATTTTATTCTGGTTCAACATTTTCAAAATAGAAGTACAACACAAAACAACTAAAATGTAAGCTGACACAAATACGAAACTAGACTTTATAACTTGTCAGAAGAAAAGTACTACAACATGTAAATAATTTAGAAAAGATTCCTACAGTGGAAAGGACGTTGAAAGCAGATATGGATGAAACGAAACTAAAATTGATCTTAGCATAACTGAAGCTCTTGGAAAAGTGAGCATCTGTCTTGCTAAAACTAGACAGGAAAAATTAGATATTTTGGTACATATTCTATGTGCACAATATAATACCAATGGGATGAAGTCTATTTATGACCTGAAGTACCATAAGAGTTCGGTTACTAAGTTTGGGCAAGTGTGAATAATCCTAAAACCAATTATTAGTTTCAGTGGTATCTCTGGACCAATATAAGACAACCAGGCAAAATGTAGGGTAAAAGTAATAATGCTTTCTCTTTTGATTAAAACTTGCTTTTTCCTGGGTTTGTAAACTTACCCCAATCCATTTTCTAACAAAAATTCACAGATGTAATTGAAACAGGAAACCCCCCCCAAAAAAAAAACAGAGCAGGAAAAGAATGTGTAATATTAAAATGCATTTACTCATAAAGTCAATCTGGTGATTCTGGGATCCATGTATTATTAATGCTTAAAAGTCAAGAGACACATGCTATGTAATTTTCCCACATCACAGAAGCCTGTGGAAAGTTCTGGGAGAGGCCATATGGTTCCTCCCCCATTTACAAGCAGAAATGTGGTTTAACTGCTTCCCAGACAAATTATTATTAACCTCGTCATTTATTTTTCCCAACGAATGATGATCTCAATAACCTCCCCCAAGCCCTTATATGGTCAAATTCAAATCTGTCCTGGTCAACTTAATTTCACAGTCTCTTGCTCTAACTAGGGCTGAAAAATGTATTTCCCATCAGAAGACAACTATATAATAAGGATATCCTATATCCCTTCCTTTGGAACAGCACAAGAAATTAATACTCAACCTTTCCTCCACCAGATTCTGGTCTTGATGGTTATTTATGTTCCACACCCATTCCCCCACGATAAAAAGTATGTCCAAACTGAAAGTAATATATTGTAGAATATGTAGACTATCTTGTAATATAAGCTGTACTCTGTCACAGTAAGCCCATTCCTTTGAATTTCCTTCCCATATTTCTCATTCGGATTTTTTGAAAAATAATCATTGCTAAGAAGCACAACCAGATAGCACCGGCCTTGATCTTATAATAACACTATGAAAAAATTTATATTTCAAGTGCCTGAGAAAGATAAAAGCACATATGCAGTTTTCTATTAAATAATCCTGGGGATACATTCCCCTCTAATTCACATAGAGCGAATGCACATGCAGAATATTTATAAAATATTATACATACTTGAAATGCAAAGTAGCAATAAAACACCTTCCATAAGTCAGAAAGCTAAGTGAAAACTAGCAGTAATCTAGATTTCGGAATTTTATTTACAGATACAAAATGACTAATTTCTCAGTTCTGTATCTCAATTGATATTTTTTCATCACATGTAGTATTTCTCTACAGTAGTATGCAAAATACTACTGTGGGATTTAGAATATTCTGGGCCCACAATTTAACCTCACACGCTACCCTTCTTTCTACAGGTTAACAAACAAATGACTTTACTTTTCTTCACCTACTTCTTCGTAGTCTGTGTTTTCTCCTTCAGTTCACAGGAAGGAAGTAACACTTTTTCTTTCTTTTGCCTTCTCTTCCCTGCCTCTATCTGGCTACATTTTGAGTCACATTTTTGAATGCATGTACCCTTTAAGACCTGCTTTTGGTATGTGACACATGGACACAATAGTTTTTGATATTGACCCTTCGCTTTAATTTACCTCCAGATTTCTTTACCAAACAAGATTTACTCTCCTTACTTTCAATTCTCCATTTCCCTAAAATCTTGAAAACTTTCATCTTAAAAACTTGCCCATACTATCTGCATGAAAATGCACTATTCTCTGATGTCAATGGACTTTCTCAGTCTTTGTTTTTCTTTCCCCTTTAGCAGCACTGTTCGCTGCTCACCAAGTTTGACTTTGTCACTGTCTCTCTCAGTCTCCGTCCTCATCCTACATTTGAAATATCGAAGACCCGGGTGTTTGTGATTGGCTCCCCCCTCTCCCTTTGTGCATTTGCTCCCTTCGTGATCATGCTCACTTGGTTAGTACTCTCTCCTTTCTGCGAAAGACTGTCACATCTCTGTGCCGAACTATAGACTTTCTCCCGTCTCCTTGCTTGATAGGAATGTCCCTTAAAGAATTAGAATAGCCCACTCCTCAGAAATAGCTAAATTTAAGCTTAAGATTTTACTCTTGAAATAAACATAACCT
Source organism: Hystrix cristata (assembly GCA_004026905.1). Classification (NCBI taxonomy): domain Eukaryota; kingdom Metazoa; phylum Chordata; class Mammalia; order Rodentia; family Hystricidae; genus Hystrix; species Hystrix cristata. Next base: position 110,463 of record PVJO010000192.1, read on the forward strand.
TCAGAGCACCCTACTTTTTAGTATTTCTTTTTGTCCAAGTTGTCTATATTTAAAAATCTGGAACAGTTGTTGTGACCAACTTTCTTTTGCACAATCCTATGAAATAATCTGCTTCTCTCCCTGTGTGTTCCTTTTCATGAATTCTGTTCCTGCACTTCAGTCTCTACTGTATTACACCCACACTATTGCAGTGATTTTTTATTCAGTTCTCCCAATGCTGTATCTCCCAACTCTACTTCCCAGAACACAGCAAGCATTTTCCCCTGTACCATATAAATGGCCTTCCTAAATTACTACTTTCATTACATCATTCTGCTTAAGAAAATCCGGGAATACAAAGTCCTAACCCTTAGTCTGATATTCAATGTCTTTCATCTGGTTTTATGTTTCCATTCTATTTTCCCCCTCTTTCTTATGTATGCCTATGCATCTACCTGCCAGAATTTTCTCTCCCTTCTCTTCTTCTTGCTAAAATCTTCACCTAAAAACATTGTATCACTTCAAGTATCTCTAAGCTTGCCAGGTCTGACTCAATGCTTTCTCACATCAGTCCAGCTGAATGTAATTTCTCCCACGTACTTTGCCAGAGCCTAGCTTATACCTCTTTAAAAGCCCTGATTAGCTAGCCTTATTTACTACCCTGACATGTGAGGACTGAGATTCAAATGTTCTCTCTTCCTATCCTTCCTCATATTAGGATTGTACATTTCTCAAGGTCAGAATTAATTTTTTATAACCTTGAAATCCTACTACACTTGGCATAGGATCTTATATAAAGCTGGAACTAGATAAAAAGAATAAGTTGAATGAGCTGAGACTAAAAACAATTATATTCAGAAGAATACAAGATCAGATCATTGATACTTGTATGCTATCTTGACTCCAGAATAGATAAAAAGATAAAGCAGGTGACTTTGTACAATATAAAAATGCCCATTCTTCATATTTAAAAAGAATTTTTAAACCCATAAGTTAATGCAGAATTTGGCTTAATTCCCACAGTAAGAACAAAGCAGTTTCGTTTCAATGTTCCATCTAGTCAGCAATTCTGATGTGTAAATAGGGGAGAAGATGGAGAAGACTGTTGTCTTTTTAAAGTAACTACTACAGAAAGACCAATTTACTTATACAAATGGAAAACTAAAACTAAAACAAAGTCAAATGCAATTTTCTAAGGTTTTCCTATTATAGAAATAAATTTTAATGCAATGAGAGATCTAATTTTAGAGCAATCATCCCCAGGGTAAACTAAGTAAGAGTTGAAATTGTTATGTGCCATTTTTAAAATATGTACACCTAGACTACCTCCTGAAAATCAAAGCACAAATGTGTACTTCAGTAAATGATGACATACTGAACATTTTGAGGAAGGGACAATATGAGAATCAAAAACTGAATTTGTGCCTAATAATTTGGACTTTATTACTTTAACATTAGATCATTGGAATTCTTTGTATATAAAATAATTCAAGAAGTCAAATACCAATTTCAAAGTACACTATGCAGATCAATATGCATTTTGTTGAATAGAAATAAGAAAGCAATTTATTATGGCACATACTGAAAAAATGAAACCAGTATTTTATTAGGAAAGAAACAAACTCCTAATATGACGTCCAATTTTTCTAATTTGACAGCAATAATTGATAGTACACAAGGGCTGCTGCCATACATTTTACTTTCCACAGCCAGGTCTGACTAAGTAGTACTAGGCGCTATTTCAGGCACTGGACATACAGAACTGAACAAAATGGACACAAGTGCCTGCCTGTTAGGAGCCAACAGTTTGGTCTGGAGAGAGCAAGCTTAAGCAATAAGTGAAGTATAATATAACATGTCAAACAGAGATAAGTACTCTGAAGAAAAATGAAGCAATACCAAGAGGTTAGGAAGTGCAGGAAGCATAGCCTTGTGAATGCCTGAGTTGAATGCCTGTAGCCCATATTTCTAAGAAAAGGGTAGAATTTGAAGATCTAAATGTGTTATTCTATTTCACTGAAGTCAGGGATCAGAGATTTTGTTGTTTCTTTTTTGGTCCCTTTACACTGATTAATGTAATGCTTTAAGTATATGTAATACATAATGTTTGTATTCAACATTTATTCAATGAGCACTAGTCATTTGAGGCTGGCCTTGAACTCACCAATTCATTATGTAGCCCAGGCTGGCCTCGAACTCACGGCAATCCTCCTGCCTTAACCTCCCAAGTGCTGGAATTACAGGCATGTGCCACCATGCCCAGCTTTCCCTGATTTATTAACACTATGTCACACTCTTTTTCTTTTCCAATTATACCTCTGCACAACTGGCCATAAAAATACTTGTTCCTATAGTTTTCTTTGGGCCTTCATTTCTGAAGGCTGCCTGGTCATTTGAAACTTATGTTAAATAGATTTGTTTGATTTTGTTTTGTTAATCTGTTTTTGATATGGGTGTCAGCCATAAACCCTGTGACATGTAAGAAAAATATCAGCAGCCCCCCCCCACATTAAAAAACAATTAGAAGAAAAAGAAAAAGAAAAACCTTTCCTTGTAGGTCTCTTTCAGAGAGCATTAATTTCATTTTCGTTTTCCCAGAAAAAACGTATATACTGATATAGGAATTACCATACTGCGTTTCAATTAGCTGATTATTTTCAGTCTTCTCTGCTACACTGTGTGGTCTTTTAGGGTATGAAATCTCTGTGCCCTATCACAAAAGAGGCGCTCTACAGATGTTGGCCCATTTGATGAGTTACTATAAAGAAATGAGACTGATCCCATTATTTGTACTCAGTTCACACGTGCATTTTCATTACTGTTTCAAAATTACATTTCTCAATATATGGTTCGGATTTGGAGAGCAACACAGAAGAAATGTTTTTGCACAGGAAGAGTGTTATAGAATGTGGGTGAAAATAAAAGCAATGCCCAGGAATTCAGGAGTGTGCTGCAAATACAACACAAGTGCTGAAAGACTAACACAAAAACAAGTTCTTATTTTCTCAGTTATTCTGTTTCAAATGTAATGATTTAAATTATATCCATCCGACTTTAAAATAGAGTGTGACTATCCGGGGAAAACTCGCAATGAAAACATTAGTGATCCAGTTGAAAAACAGCTATTAGAAATGAGTATTTTACAACAAGAACAATGTCCACAGTGCACGGTTTAATTGTACAGGATAACCAAACAATAATACTACAGCAAAAGTAAAAAGAGAAAAGAAAAGAAAAAAAAAAACCTTTCAGGGAATTTTAAAATTCATCCAAATGCAAACTTAAATACTAAATGCTAAAATCTGCTATTACAATGATAAAAATTCACAGTGCTTTACACCAATAAGAAAATAGCAGTTGAACCTAGGGGGAGGGGGTTGGGACTGGTGGACTTTATTGTTGAATTACCTGTAGAGTGGGTATTCAAAATAAGAGATTAGGGGGAAAATACAGCATCATGACATATCCATATCCTAAAAGCATTACATGCATTCATATCTTCCCTCTGAATAACGCTTCTCATTAGAAAAGTACTTACATTAGGCCTGAGCCTGGCTGCCAGATCGTAATACTTTTCGGCTGCTTCATTGAGGCTAGCCTGTCTGTTAAACAATAATAATAAAAAACTGTGTCATTTATTTTAGAATAGATGAATAAAATCACGCAGCAAGATAATATTAACATTAAAAAAGCACAATCACATCAATTAAACAGTAAGAAGCCTGAGTGCTTACAATAAATTTATTACGTTTACAGCATAGAAAGAGTGTCTCGACATAATTCTATTTGGTAGGCACTGGTGTTTTAAACTTACCTATTAGCAATTAGAAAAGTCTGTTTCCATTTCTAAGCTAACCCATGTAATATACTGAGATTCTCCAGTTTCAACAGGATAATCACAGAAAAACATTAATTTTTAAAATAGTCAAAATGAATATTTAGTAATGATTTTTTAATAAAAAAAATAATGAACATATGCAGGATTTTAAAATTCTGTTCTATCTAGACAGCCACTCTTTCCGATTGAGGGGAAACTCCATTTTGTGTAGTGAAGAGAAAAAACAAAAGGTCAGTTTTTCTCTCTTCTTCATTTTGGGCAACCAGGGTAGACACATGACCCAATCTCAGGTGAGTGGATATTTGCACTTTGAATTTTAATTTCCGAGTGACAGATGAAAGAATGACCAGAATCTATTCAAAACGTGGAAGGACTGGGGCTAGGTCCCAGTCAGACTCAAGCTACAAAGAATTGCTGTAACATATTTTACTCTTTGGCCCCTGGGCTGCCTTTTTTCCTGCTGATTCAGCCTTCCAGCCCATAGTGAATTCCGCCGTTGCCACTGCCTCCAAACAGCCACACTCAGTTTGCTTGCTTAGAGACAAAGCTCACGCGTGGCACAGTTGACTTATGCAAATAAGACACATACTGAGTCTTACAGATGTGTTTGTTCACTGCCTATTCTTGCAATTCTCAGCAAAGACTTAGGTTCAGCCAACTTGTTAGCAGAAAAAATCAAATACTGGGTGCTGCTGAAGTCTAGTGATTCCACCTTCAAAACGCAGTATACCTTTTGATTATTCCATGTTACATCAAAGACCTTCAAAAAGAGCAGATATTAAGACTGAAGAAGCTCTTACAGGTTGGACTGGAATCTAGTAACCACATTTGAAGGATACATAAGAAATGCTACAGAAAAATGCTGATTTCAATTTCTGATTCTACACCAAACTCTCATGTGACAATAACAGTAAATGAAGGCATAGCCTGTATTTAGAATGTAGTAGTGTTTTCTTGAAACTGTGAGGTAGCAAGCTTTTGAGACAAGATGACTGAGAGGTCAGGAATCGGGATGAGAAAACAAAATATTAACTCTCTCAACTAGAAAACCACATTCAGGTTTTAAAAGAGAAGGCTAACTGGCCATATGAAACTGAATTTGCACTTTTGTCAAGCCAAATAAAAACTATAAAGCCATACCCCATGCAACCATATAAATTATAGGAATAACTGAAGATAAGGATCTCTGTGGAGAATAGGACATATTTTTCTAATTTTTAAAGGGAAAATAATTAGAAACACTGCTATTTTAAAGGAGGTTTTAAAGAAAGTAAAAACCCTTGACCTAAGGCTCTACTGGATCTATGACATGTTACAATGTGCTGCTGCAATTTATATTCTCATAAATGTTAAAGTTCAATTTCAATATGTCAAGAAAAGTACTTTAGTCTGGTATGAAACAGTAAAAATCCCCTCACTAGGGTATTTAATGAAGGTTCCCGCCACCAAATCACAGAATCACTTTGGTTCAGATTCATTAGGAAATCTGAACCAGAATTCATTAGGTCATGCCCTGAAAGGTTTCCTCCAGAGGAAAATAAAAGTCATGGAGGTAGGAAATTAGAGTAACTCAATATTACAAAGAAGTAAGTTACTTTGAAGCAGGCTCGACCAATAGGTGTCTAGCATAAGTATAGCTATTATTAATATACATCTTTACTGACATTTAATTCATAAAGTAGATAGGATCAAGAGAAACTGGAGACTCTATTAAATGAAATGCTTTTATAATAATAATCCAAATTCAAAAAGGTTTCCCTACAAAATAACTGGTTACTATTTTTTAAAGTCATAATATTCTTTAGGGATTTAATGCCCAAAGGAAATATTTAGTTTAGAAAATTTAATTTCTTAAGCTATAAGTAGAATAGATTATATTCTAAAGAAATGAAAAAATAAGGATTACATCTATTATATAGCTATGAAAATTAATTTTCATTCTAGGGCTTTGCTTCTATTATTAGTCTTTCCTGACTACTAATCAGAAGCATTTATAGCAGCATGTGGAAAACTGCGGGGAAAAGAGCATGTTGATTCTATCCATATAATACAATGTTCATTTATATTCTTGTTTTATTCTTCAGTCAAGAGAGAAAACTCATGAGGAACTGCCCAATGTCCATTTGGTGGTGTATGCTATATTTCAAACTCCCCTTGCTTCAAAAAATATCCTGGGGATGCTTACATAAATCTTAATCGCCTAGATGATCAAACCACTGATCAACATTTGAAAAGTGAAGAAATCAGCAATATTCTGCCGGTCCTTGGGGGATTCTATTAAGTGTTGTCAAGCACTTCCACCATGAGATTGCTAGCGACTGACTATAGGATTTCGGTTCTCAGACTATTTAGACATGCACATCTAAAGCAACTGAAACTATGCCCTTTTCATGCATACTTGTATCCTTTCTTCTTTAACTAGTTCTTTTCTTAGACAGAAAATGTATAACTTCTCAATCAAGGTATGCCTTATTTCATTTACTATTTACAACACTATGAAGCAATTGCAATTATTAATATGTTAAGATGAGAAAAAGGAGAAACAGACACTTTCTTACCTCTTGCAATCTTCCACTTCTAGGAGATCATGATTAGATATTCAGGGGAACAGAAGTCTTCAACATGTGTAAATAGAAGACTTAAGAAAGTAGGGTGAAGGAGAAATGGCTGGCTCCGTCAGGAGACTGCCCAGGCTAGATGTTGACAGCCTTGTGTTTTGGCCACAGTAAAATTTACAAAGCCAGGAATGAATCAGATGGTGAGAACAAAAAATCACTCACGACAGGGAAGCTACGCTAGGTCCAGACGGGCAACTTCCCCCACATTAACTTGCCACCCTGAGAGTCAACATTATGTGACGTTCGTAAGAATAGAGATATAATAACTATGACAAAAAGACCCCAATTGGCGATTCAGATGGAGTCTCCTTTCTCATTACCAACTCTTCCCCCTCACCTATGTTAGGTTGTCTCCCTGTTCAAACTACCTCTACCTCTTAGGGTCAAAAAAGAGTAAAGAAATTAGAAAACGCCCTAGATGGTATTTGTGATTGGTATGTGTGAGGTAAACTTTAAGTTCCTAAGGAATAACTTGACTGAACTGAATATATTTAAAAGTTTTTCTGCCATCAGTAAATAGGTGTAGATAAAAACCAAAAAGACAATAAACAAGTCACAAACTTCATCATTTGCATAATACAGAATTCATTTTTGTACATAAATCAACACAACTTACATATAATATGGATACTCTATATACCTATCTCACATCTAATGTCTCTCTCTGGTATTATTTTATGATAGAAAAGTATAGTTTGGAACACAGGTTTATGGCCCATTAGCAAAGACATACAAAAGAAATGACATACAAAAAAGTGTGGGAATCAATGTTTATGAAATAACAAGTTGAATGCTTGAAGTTGAATGCTATGGAAAGCTTGAAGCAAATTCTATTTTAAAAAATCATTCACGGTTACTTACGTTTTTATGTATTCTGTGAGAATTATAAAATTATAGATTGCTAAATTTAAAATTACTTTTTGAAAGTATTTTTAGAAACCTCTAGCAGCATTTTGAAGTAGGACTCTAACTACAATTGTGAATTATCAACTTTGAATTGAAAATTGCCTAAAATGGTCAATAACCACTGTTTGATTCATACAAGATATATTTTATTAAAGTCAAGGCTGGGGATCGAACTTGGGCCTTGTGCTTGGTAGGCAAGCACTTTTAACCACTGAGCTAAATCCCCAGCCCAAGGCAATTATTTTTAGGGATAGATTTTTTTTTTTTAAACTGGACAGATTTTTGTTCATGTAACACAAATGCAGAAGGAAAACAGTAGCTGGATTTTCCTGGATTCTTGCCAATCACTAAACTGATGTTTAGCTTTAAGTAACTCAAAACAGCATTAAACTTTAATTCTACTTGATAAGCTGCATAGTAGGAATAGAAGTGAAACTGAAATAGATGGCTTAAAAACATATGGAAAATCTTAAGATAGCAAAACCAGAGTCACACATATGTAAAAACAATGGAGCAGAAAAGATACTTGCATTGAAACTCCTACAATAACATGTTTATAACCTCTAAGTCTTCTTAGATGAAAATTTCTCTGCCAAGATATCAAAGACAGCTTCAAGAACCATAGGTATTCATCTCAATACTAAAGGCAAAGGATAAAGAAGTGAAGAGGAAATGACAAACAAAACAACAAAGAAAGGACTATGCTAACTAGGCAATTTTATGAAAGGTCCCACTGAGTCAGAATTCTGTGATGTCTTGTAAGAGTTTGAGCCCATCCTTTAATGGCCTCAAGCTTTTTACAGGCTGGGAGTGAGGAAGGAGATTAGGGCATGGCAGACCGGCTGGGGAAGTAGTAGGTATGATCAGTTAGTTGCAAATCCCCAGGACACATGCCCAGAACAATTCCCAGAGCCCTGCAAAGGAACTTCTCAAGAGAATTCGAGCATGTTTGGATAGGATGGACTAGTCCTGCCTTCAGCCCGAGGACTGGATGATACGAAAAGGACAGTTGCTAGGAGCTCTCTGCTACTGTGTTCTTTCACAGCAGTGCACTCACACTGTACAGTGTACTTCCTCTCCTACTTTTACTCTGCCTGAACTTGCAGAGCACATTTCTTTTCCTACCTTTAATAAATGTAAAACCTCACTACATTTTGTACTTGTGTTGACCAATTCTTTGCTCAGGACAGAAAGAACCTAGGAACCACCTCTAGAAGGATAAACCAGCACCCCGAAACCCAGTAACATAATGACAGAACTAATTCTGTATTAAGAGAAACTACGTAATATGAAGCACTGTAAAAAAAAAAAAATCAGAAGAAAGTTGTTAGCAATGTCAACTGTTACATTTTGCTCAAGGTGTAATTTGCGAGGTGGGTGAAGTCAGAAAGGATGAAGAGAGAAGAAGTAGAATAAAAAGCAGGTTAGGACATCAGAAGCATCCCTTAGGTCTTGTTAGAAATGCAGAATCTCAGGTACCACCCATACCTTGCAGTTAAACAAGGTCCCTCGATGATTCTAGTTATGATTCAATTAATATTTTTAGAGGCATAAAAGGATTTCTTAGATAGAATTTTTAAAGCACACACTCAATACAGTGTGAGCCACTCAAGACAAACGCACTCTATAATTTGGAGCTGGAATATTTATGTGTTTCAGGGTAGAAAGTATGGGGTTGGTCTGTAGGAGAAAAGCAATGACACCCAGAAAGTAGAAAAATAATGGCTCACTTCACAGGTAAAAAGACAGCCCATTTTATAGGAGAAAGGCAGGGGCCCACTCTATTGTATTTCTTAAAGTCAGGTTTACCTTATCAACTATGCTAATTCATGGCCTTAAAGAATGTTTAATGAACTTTAGGTGTGACAGCCCTGGAAGAAAAGAAGCATCAACAAGACTAGAGAGTACAGATATGGATAAGCTCAGATAACTCTGCATCCTGAAGTTGCATTATTCTTAAACATATAATTTTAAAATTATGCTTTCCCTTGTCTTCATTCTATCTATCTTTATTTCTTCTATCCTGCCTCATTGCCTTCCCTTTGACTTCAAGCTCTTATTCTTCAGGAATGCAGAGGGTGTGATGGTCTCTTATGGTTGATTTAGTCTGGGGGGGGCAGTACTGACTCTGCCTAGGCAGGGAGCAAAAGTCTCATTCTGACAGATCTAAAAGAGACATGGGAATGCTGGATTCTGTTGTCTAAAGAACCATTACTTTTTGATTGTCTGGAAAATACGACAGGGGCTTTAGCAAGTAGAATACTGATGAACAGTGGCTCCAAATAGTTGAAGAAGTCAAACAAAATTAGGCACCACTTAGCATAAGTCTTTTATCTTTAATAATAATCTCTATTTGTCCAGTAGTGTTAACCTAAGTACACCAGGTAGAGTTTCAGAGCATAGAGATGTCAATAAGAAATCCAAGGTACTCCTATTTTAATTATAACAATGACCAAAGAATTTACTAAATTAAGATACCTACATTTTTATGACCATTGGGCCATTAAAGTTTTCTTTACTACACGGCTCAGGACCTGGACCTGGCCTTTATTTTATAGACCTGATAACTATACTAAAGAGGTACTGGGCAGGAACATGGTCAACTTCAATCTTATCTGCAACTGCTTTGATTTAAAGATCGTACAAACCATTACAACACAATTGAAATAAGATTCTCCTGACCAAATGTTGGCAGTAAGATATAATTTATAGTCAGAAAAATCTAGTCACTTTTGAGCACTTTTTGTTTATTTTAAAATATTAAAGGAGAAAGTATGTCGCCTTAAGGGCCTTGGAGGTTCCGTTGTTCATTGTTAGCCAAGGGATTTGTTCTGGACACCTTAACCCTGCAGATACCGTGTCTGTAGATGCTCAACTTCCTTATATAAAATAGTGTAGTATTTACATACAACCTACACAATCTTCCCTATACTTTAAATCATTTCTAGATTACTTATAATATCTAATACAGCATGAATGCTATGTAAGTATGTATTATTCTACATCGTCAGGGGCTAGTATCTAAAACAAGTGTATACCTATTCAGCACATTTTTCTCCCAAATAATTTCAATCTGTGGCTCATTAAATCCACAGATACAGAACTCAGGGATACTGAGGGCCAACTTTCTACATCTCTCCATGATATGCAGGACACACATGAACACAAATATGATTTGAGAAAACAATCTGATTCTGGTCCTTCCTCATTCAAGAATTTAAATTTTATGTCACTCTGGAATTTATAAAGAAGTCAGCATGTTTATGTACTATATACTATACTATATAATTATATACTATACTATATAATTATACTATAGTATATAGTATATATAGTATACTATATATTATATAGTATATAATTACTATACTATATTAGTATAGTAAAGTATACTTAGTATACTTAGTATAGTATAGTATAGTATAATTACTATACTATATAGTATAGTATATATAGTATACTATATATTATATAGTATATAATTATACCGTATAATTATAGTATAGTTTATACTATATAATTATATAATACTGTGTTTCTTGAGTATAGGAATTAGACTACTACTCCTGTATATTCACTCGCTCTCTAGAAACTATAGAAGCAACAGGAACCAGGTGGGCTGGCGAGTGTTGATTTTCTTGCTCCCTGAGAAGCAGTGATAGCACGTTCCCTTATGCCTAGACAAGAACAAAGTGCACACCAGTCTCAGGTGTATGACCCACATTAGACACTGTACCATACTGATATTTCTATAAATGTAATATCCCTTGGAGAACACAAACATGGACTTATCTCTCCAGTGATCCATGTAGCCAGGAATCTAAAATTTACCATAAAACAAAATTTCATACTATTAGACAGGACTTTACTCTTTAGGATTTATTAACTTGACATCTAGTTATTCTTTAAAAATCCTCTCTCCTTTAATAAATTCAAGAATGAGAGCTTCTTGGTAGTCTCTCAGTTGTAAAGACAGAGGGAGCCAAAGTGACATAGTGAAAACAGTATCAAAGTTGGCCAGAACACACTGAGTTTAAATCAGAGCTTTATCAACTCTGAAAAGTACTGACTTTGAGTCTCAGTTTCCTCATCTATAAAACAGGGAATATTAGTGTCTATTTGACAGATATGCAATCAGAACTAGGAAAGTAGCATATAAAAATGCAAAACATAATGCCAGGTAGACAGAAGCTATTTGAATAAATGCTACTTTTACACCTTACCATAAATGGATTGAAAACAATAAAAAATCTCTCTACCAGAGACTATGAATGCTGTGCATCAGGTCAAATTTGTTTTTGTACCTTCTGACTTCCTGTCAGGTATCAAATATATTCATCCCCTCTCTCTGTAGCTTCCAGTTCGGGGGAAAAAGCTGAATAGTCCATTCTGACTAACTGCTCCTAACGGAACAACTGAATCAACTGTTTCCTCTCACAAATGTATAGACGTCACTTCACTGAGTTCTAGCACTTTAAATTCCTTTGATATTTTCTTTTGATGATAACCAATCTGCTTTTTGTTTTTTAAATGGTCTCATCTGGATGCACCTAAAACTTTTTTTCAGTTTATCTGAAGGACTCAAAAGTATTGCCACGTATTGTCAACATTCATTATGTGAGACCACTCAGCATCTGTGATCACCCCTCCTGTCAACACATCTGGTAATTAGCCACAATGTGGATCCCACCCACACAAGCAAAGAGGAAGCCAAAAATTCCTTCATCTTCCAACTTTCTCCCAGCACATGACTAAGATTCCACCAATCTGACGTAATCTCAAGAGAATGAAATTCTGAGGTAAGCACAATGGCATGGCAGGCAGCTGCACCCAAGGGACTCATCTTCTAATGAAGGGGGCACACACTGTGCTTCGCTCCTACAGGTGACGTTGCCACAACTCCTGGATTATAAAAGCTGCTGAGCCTCAGGGAGGCTGGTAGTTGAGTGCTGCACCTCTCGAGAACCCTGACAGATACAGGTGTTAATTTCTGGCTGTGTGAAGTAGTGGTCTCAAGCCCTGTGAGTGATCTGTGGGTGAGAGAATACTCTTTAGTAAATCCTGTTTCCACTGAAATTAGCAAGAGTGAATTCTTCAGCTTGCAAAATTACAACAGAAGGACTTCCACCTATCTTAGAAATTTTCTTGAATAATTGAATAATAAATGTGTATCTGCTAATATTTATCTGCCCTACTTTATTTAGAAATTTCTATTTTAATTAGCATATATCACAAATAAAATTGTATCAATGTTGGGCCTATAGGTTCTTTATATGCCAATCTCTGTCAGGCACAATTTTCTTATATTTATTACTTTCCAATGAGTGTTGGGAAAATATCTACAGCTTCTATTTAAATGATTAGTCTATTAACTGTACATTTCCTTTATTGTAGTTTTAACTTCAGAGATCCTACTAATCCCTTAATTCTCTTTTCCAATGTTATAATGTTCCTCTTTCCAACTACCTGTTACATTTTCAGAGTCTGTACCAAAGTAAATTAGGTTATGCTATGCTAACACACCATGAACATCACTGATTTAAGACAAAGAATTTATTTCGTGCCCATCTGACCTATCTGGTGAGGGTGAGAGGGGAGATTTGCCTCCCTTCGGTGGCATCAGCATCTGTGTGCACAATCTTCAAGTCAGAGAAAGGGCAGGGCACTCTCGCAGCTTTGCTTACAAGTGGCATGTGTCACATTCTCACATTCAAGGACTCAAATAAGATTTGCGCAAGTCTTTACCTTTGAAGAAGGCAGGACATAGCAGTCACCTACTGTGTTTCTCAAAGGTGAGGATCCAAGCACACTAGATGAACAACATTAATATCACTTTCCCACCATCTAGGTTTCATGCAAATCACCTTGAAATAGAAACTAAGCATGTTCTAAGTGACTTTTGAGTTTTCTTTTTGTTTATTTTGTTTTGTTTTGTTTATACACTACTGGGGATCAAACACACGGGTTTGACCCACTGAGCTACATCCCCAGTCCTTTTAATTTTTGAGACAGATCCAAGTAAGTTGCCTGGATAGGACTCAAATCTGGGATCCTCCTGCATCAGTTTCACATATGCTGGGATTATAGTCGTGTACCAGCTGGTCCAGCTCTTAAATTTCCAATGTTAATTCTGCTTCCCAGAGGGTCCTTTGCTTTGACTATCTCTATTTGTTACTCTCATTTGGATGTCAACTTGAAATAAAATTTCTCAAAATTTACTTTTGCTTCTTCTACAGAGGAAAACTTTCATGTATTGCCGAGAGTTGAAGTGGTTCTATTAGAAATTTCTCAAACTTTAGCCTCTTGAAAGGTCAAATAAGAAAAACTTGCTCCTTGACAGATAGCCTTTGCTTCTTCCTCATTCAGAGCAAATGACTTCTGTTAAAAACATTTGGAATGAATGAACAGTTTTTTTCTTTGTTAATATATTCTTTTGGTCAAATTTCATTAGGAATTACCCAAGGAAAAGGAAGTTGAATCAGTATGGCAGAACTATGTATTAAATACAAGGTTTTCCTAAATTATTGATTTGGAATAGTCAGTAAAATATTAATCCAGCCAACCAAGTCATGAATAGAGAAACATTTACCTTTTTCTTCACACTTAACTTATTACTAAAACTTGCCAATTAAGTTTTGATGTGAGGAGTAATATCAAATTCAATTTAGAGCCAGGTGTGGTGGCCCATGCTTATAATCCCAGCACTCTGGGAGGCCGTGGCAGAAGGACTGCAAATTCAAACCTAGACAATTTGGCAAGACCTTGTTTCAAAATAAAAAATAAAAAGTGCTGGGGACATAGCTCAGTGTGAAGGCCCTGAGTTGAATCCTCAATAATACCTCCCCACCAAAGCAACTTAGGACTATCTGGCATCCCCAGATATTTAAAGTAATGTGACTTCATATATAATATTAAATAACCGAAATCTTGATAGCTAACCATTCTGATAAAGCCACACTCAAGGGAAGACCAAAAACTTTTCTCTTTCCCCAAAGTGCTGAATGCTTTTTACTAATAAAAAGATTGGTGTTCAGCTTGCACAGTAAACCCTGAAGAGATACCTGAATTTAACAGAGCTGAAAAACACAAACAGTACACAAAATCATCCCTGGAAAAAGCCACCAAGGTGAGCGGGACATCGCCAGGCTGCAGCGGTCAGGCCTGCAGCCAGTGCATGAAGGTGGTAAGTGAATACGACTGAGTGAGGAATGCAGACCTGAGGAGGTTGGAGAGAAGGTTCTGAAAGTAAATCCTAACAATTTCCACATCGACAATGTGTAACAAAAACTTTCCTCTATTTTCTAGCAGTATGGTAACCTAGAAAAAATTACAAGTGATAAATTTAACAAGGACATTTTTTGTAATATTCTTATGATGGATTTCAACTGGTAGACCTTGAATTCAGGACACTGATTTAATATGTAGCAAATGACTTGTTGATGGAAATATTTAATATGAGTAAATGCATAAGCCTATAGAAACTTGTGCTTCTCCAACCCTACAAATGGTTTATTGTGACTAGAAGCATAGTGCTTTATTCATGAAGAACAGAAAGGCTTCTTCCCTGTAAGAGCACCTAACTTGTTGTGCAAATTAAGGTACTAAAAAATTATCCTTGCATTGAGGGTTCCCATAGATTGGCTATAGTTGATTTTATAAATATACCCAATAGTCAATTGACTCCTGATTTCTTTTGTAGGTGCCAGCTTTCTTGGGTTCATGATAAAACACTTGCTTTAGGAATGTTAAACACTGACACAGAGCAAGAACATTCATCAGAAACCTCACAGCGCACCTTTCTCTTAGCCAGGCTTTAGATTTCCTATTTAAAACTAACAAAGAGCCAAGTAGGAGGGTGCTAAGACACAGATCTAACAAAAATCTCAAATGATAAACCCAAACTAATCTATAAAATTTGCTTTAAATATTGGTTCCTGGGGGATGAGGTGGAGAGGATGTGATTAGAAAAGGGCAGCACAAGGATACTTGGGATAATGGAACTGGACTCTAATTTGACTGTGGTGATGGACACATAAACCTGCACACGTGACAGAACTGCAGGGAACTAAACACACGCGTGCACATATACGTGCACAAAGGTAAGGGTACAAGTAAAACCAAGGAAACTCAATACAGCCAGTGAACTGCAGCAATATCAATACTAGCTACAATAATGTTCTATAGTTTTGTAACATATTATCATTTGGGAAACTGCATGACTGGTACAGATTTCTCTGAATTATTTCTCACAAACACATTTCAGTCTACAATGATCTCAAAATAAAAATGAAAATAAAATAGTTCCTCTATATTTCTCAAGGTGTGTGTGTGCTTGTGAGTGTGTGTGTGCGCGCGCGCGCGCATGTGTTTAGTTGAACCCAGGGCCTGATTTATATTAACAAAATGGTCTACTACTGAGCCTCGCTCAGACCAAAACTTCTCACTTTTCTTCCCTTGTGAGAGTAATATACATAATTACAAATCCATCCCTAGAGGTTAAGTACAGAGACCACAGTGTGGATGTCACTTAATGAAGCTCTTAGGTGGGGACTGAATGGAGTTAAATGCAAGTGAGAATATGGGAGACAGGACATACACATTGGTAACAGAACAAATGACACCCTTCCCCTCTCCTCCCTGCCTCCCTCCCTTTTCCCTTTCCTTTGTTCTGGTACTGAGGCCTGAACCCAGGGTCCTCCTCATGCACTCTAACACTGAGCTACACTCTGGGCCATTTTAGCTTCTTTAAAACATCCTAAAATACCACTTATGAATGCACTTTATTTTTATTCTTACAACAACAGTTGATCTGATTTTTTTGGGGGGGTGGTATTCTTGTAATGAGCCTTTAAATAACTCTTCTGAAAACAGAAGTGATAATATTTCAAAAATATATTGTTCCAAAACACAGCAGAAGTGTGGATTACAGGGCTATTCAGAGACCTTAAGTATATCTGCATTTAATAATCATTAGTTTAACACATGCAAATGTATTCAAATGCCACATTTAACAATAATTATCATAAAAAAACAAATACGGAGATGCACTTGAATAACTGACATAATGTTTTGTTTTGGAGACATTTAATTAGACAATTATTACATTCATTTGTTATTTTCTGTCTGCATTTTATGAGTAGTAATTTCTGGAGGGAAGGGATAGGGAGGGTCTAAATAATATTCAGAGTCTTCAGGGCTCATGTACTGTGTACATGGTACAGATAGACTAAAGTAAACAAAACAGTTCTAAGGTTTACATGGTAACACAGCACGATTAAGATTAGGAATGTGGAATGAGGTAGTGTGATCGGAAAACTAATATAATTAATTGCTTTAGCAAAGTAAAGGTATTGGTCTTTCAAGGTACAGTAGCAAAAACTAACCTGAGCATGTGGGCAGCATTGAAGACAACATCAAACTCGGTACTGTCTAGCTCAGCTGCTTTTTTTGCCATCTCAGCCGCTTCTAAGAGGCGAGCTTCTTCCAGAAGAAATTGACCTGCAAAGTATGAAAGCATGTGAAATTCAAGTCAGAAAATGATAATTGCATGAAATGATAACACTGCATTTAGAGAAAAATAAGTACGGTGGTAAAGGTGATTTGAAGGTAAGCTTTAAATCCATGCTCACTAGTCATACTTTATATGCCTTGGCTTTAATTGCAGGACTCATGAAGGAGTCTGTTTAGCACAAGTAAAAGAATTTTTTTCTTAGAAAGAAATCCTCTATATAGACTTTTCAAGCAAGAAACAAAATGAACACACTTAAAGTTGTATTACAAATATGAGTTGAGTTGATTTTTGTTAGTACTTTACAACTTCTGTCTGAGACATGTATTTATTTCTTACATTTAAGTAATTCTAAAATTAAAGAATAAATATATGTATTCTTTAATAATAAAGTTAGACTTAGTAATAACAAACTGAATTAGAATTAGGAATAAAAGTAGAATAAATATTAACAGTTTTAAAACCACTTTCAGGTCAGCTTTGTAAACCTAGAATTATTGGAGACAGAGCTACATAACTCTGTAAAGTGTACCTCAAGAATTGTTACACAATGCTACCCAGGAAATATACTGAAAAGGAAAAGTAAACATAGAAGTTGGGCCCAATTTTAAGGCAGCAAATATGCAAACACTGAAAACAGATTGCTCTTTTACAGGTGAGGATTTACAAAGAGGAAAAGTAATGGTATAAGGCTTGAGCTGGTATGAATATTCAAATAAAAACCAAATCAAAGGATGATGAGATCTAATGAAGTCCTCTAAGCACCTGCCAGGCCTATGGCAGTGTGTCTAATTATTGGTTCTTTTTGTTTGTGGCTTCCTGTATGCTCAAAGGTGAAGACTATTTATCACTACAAAAACAGTTATAAGAATGATTTACAAGTCATGAGTTGCACACAGAACCAGAAATGACTGTTAGAAGAACCTATTATTTATTGTTTATCCATTAGCTACTATAAATTGTATTTGACCCCAAAACATCTGATCTTCAAATAAAAGGGGAAATACATGTTTTAAGGATTTATAATAATCAATAGTCATTGCCTGGTTAAATATTTCTAAACTGTTAAAAATGGTGAATAAAAATAAACTTAGTACTATAAAACCTACAGTTTTAAACCAAACTACAAAAGATCACATCACTTCCTTACATTCTGTGTCTTACACATTCTCAAAACAAGTGAAATTCTACGGTCAGAAAATTAAGAAAACACAGTTTTAAATAAACATTTAAAATATAAAAACACATTACTTTGAAATTGCTGTATATGCTAACTCTACTGATACTGATAGGGAATAAAATTAAGGTATATGCTTGTTTATAAAAATAAGTAAAACTAGATAATCTGTGGCCACTGAAAAATTACTGTCTTCTCATATATATTTTAATAAAAAGATACCAGACTAAACCCATTTTTCAGCTATTTATTTATGCTTATTAGAGATTATGTTTAAATTTGAACATATTAATTAATTGCTACCTGTCTTGAAAACATAATATTTAACTAAGTAAATGCATTAACAAATATGTTAATTATTTATGTGATATTAAACAAAGGACAGTGTAGGAAAATATTTATTGTTCTTTTTTTTCAAGGTAGATCTCAACTCTGAATCATAGTGTTTATAGTTAGAAAAATGCAAGAGTTAATTATATAATGAAGGTTATTTTATTAAAATGCATTATTCCAGCCTGGAGAAGGAAAAGGAAATATACTGACTCTAGTAAAAAAAAAAAAAAAAAGAAGAAGGAAGGACACAGCAGCTTTTCTGTTCACGAAAGAAACAGATAATAGTAACAGATCGTCTATATGACAAAGATAATGACACTCAGTCACATACATCAAGAAATATCAGGCAGCCTTTCAAACTTTGTGAATGCTTAAACACATCTTTAATGTTCAACAACAAAAAGGGAATTGACATTAATTATTAAACATAGTATAAAACCCAATAGGCAACCCTATAATAACTTGAAAACATTTTTTATGTTTAAATTAGCTTTGCCATGCAACATGCCCTGTTAAAACTGCTTACAAAGTCTAAAAAACACCCAAAATTCATAATTTTTAGTACTGTTAATGGTTTGTAACCAAAATGCCCAGGTGGACACTTTATAGCAGTAGAGTTCATTCATTGTATTAATATTCAAAAATTATATTACAAAGTAAGGGTCACTTCTATATTTGCACTTCTATATTTGCACAGTCACATTCATGCTTTTCTCAATAGGTCACATTATCTGAATAGTCTAGTATTAGTGTTTTGCTATGATAAATACATATAGTAATATTAAGTATGAATCTTTTTTTAACTGAATTTGAATATCTGAACCAATACTGAATGTAGACTATTAACTCTATTATGTTATATAATAACCCGTTTTTTACAACATAGCCCAGAACCGATGGAAGGGAGAGAAGTGAACATTTCAAATTCACAGAACCAACACAATGGGGAAACAAAGATACACTACCTTTCTCCCTAATGATGACCCAAACCTCACTGGATACTGTGACTTGGATCAAAAATGTCTTCCAAAAGGGTCAAGTGTTTAGAGGTAGGAATTTTGGAAGGCGATTAGATCAATAGGGTGCTAACCTCATCGATGGATTAATTTATTGACAAACTCATAGCTAAAGGTACTGAAAGGAGGTGGGGCCTTGTTGGAGGAAAGTCCCTAGGGAAGTAGATTTGAAGGGTGTATTTTTTTCCTCAGGCTGTTTTCCTCTCTCTGTGTTTTTAACTGGCATGTGGCAAGCAGCTTTCCTCTGCCATGCTCCTCTGCCACAATGTGTCTACCATGTAGTTAGCAAACCATGAACTGAACTGAAGATGCTGAAACCGTGAGCCAAAACAAATCCTGTTCCCTTGTATGTGTCAGGTATTTTGTCCTACCAAGGAAAGACTAACACAGGAAATAATAAGAGATCAAATTTGCCCTTACACCATCTGGGAGACCTTACTTCAAATCACTACTCTGTGGCCAGCTTTACCTATTACTGCTTCCACCAGACAGCAGTTTCTGAGAATTACTTATGCTTCCTGTGTATAATCTACTGCTGCACATCCTCTTTTGTCTTAGGTATTCAGCCTTTATCATTTCTTGGACTCTGAGGATATACCAACCCAATCTCTAGTTCTGTCTTGCCTATTACACTTCATTTCTGTGCTCTAAACATTTTCTTCTAGTGATAGTTTCTCACACCAGTTTCAACCAGGAATGAGAGAGTCGGGCTGGGGTATAGCAGGAGGAGACTGCAGTGAGGAGATTTCCTTTTGACTCCTTGCCTTGCAAGGCCCAGTGACTTCCTGGCCAGGAAGCACATGCTGTCCCCTTGCTCCTGGGTTGTCTGTGCTTTGCATTTTCATTGGTTAAATATATTTCAGTCCACAGTCCACAGCAGGAAACCTTGGACGGCTCTCTTTTCCTCCAGGAACTTTACAAATAGGAACGACTGCATCTGTCACCTGAATATTATGCAACTGCCTATAGCAGTGAAGATCTTTTTTTCGAAAAAT
Source organism: Hystrix cristata (assembly GCA_004026905.1). Lineage (NCBI taxonomy): Eukaryota > Metazoa > Chordata > Mammalia > Rodentia > Hystricidae > Hystrix > Hystrix cristata. The sequence goes on from PVJO010000192.1 coordinate 130,833, forward strand.
GTATTAGTACATGTTTGCAGTGCATAATGATTACATTTATCATGGGGAGTTGGCACATGGACATAACACATCTTTATTCTTTTATTACTCCCCATCCTTCCTCTCCCTACCTGTTCCGGCCATCTCTTGGTCCCCTTCCAATTTGCAAATTATTACCTCCATTTTTTCAATTCTTTATTTTAATCCCTTTTACCTCCCCTCCCTCCCTGTTCCCTTCCCAACAGTATTAGAATTATTTATGATTTAGTTTCACTGTAATACACTTTACTGTGGAAGCCAGAGAACGTAGAAGAATAAAAGGGAATACTGTAAGTTATGCTAGAAGAAGGGTATAAACCAGAGATGTTCCTATGTGGCCACGCTGCATAGGGCACACAGAGAACTCCAGATGTGGGTCTCTGGAGCATCTTCATCACAAGAGGGAAACAGACCCACCTGTACAATAAGACAAGGAACTACTGTTGGCAAGGTCATAGGTGTTCTTCACTGAGGTCTGCGGGAAGAAAGGGCTGATGGTGTCCAGACAGTGCAGGTATTGTGAGACCACACAGCAGGCTATGGGGACTCCATCCTCATGCCTGCTTCTGCAAGTCCTGCAAGGTTCTCTCTCTATCACCTTCACCTGGAGGACTTGATGGTACAGACAGCAAGGTGCTCCGCCCTGAGTTTTAGCTGCAGTGATTAGAACTCAACAGAGCCCGGAATTTGCATTTTGAACAAATTGTAAAGGGACGCTGATGCTGCTACTCTGTGTCCACACTTAAAGAATCAATATCTTAACTAAAAAACCCCCGTATTTTCGCTGCACTGTGGACCCTAATTACACATGATATTAGGTTCCCATTAGAATGAGCTCTTCTGGTAATCTTCCAGTACCTGGCAGGCCCTCCCCTGAGTTCTGGGGCATAATGACTAGGTTACATGTACAGCTGTGCTAGGAAGACATGGGTATATGAGTAACATACTCACAAAATGTCAGGCTACACTTTCAAAACTCTCGAGGAGAATTAAGGGTTGTATCCTTCACATGCAAGAATAGGTTTCTGAGCAATCATTTCTATTTTTCACTTAGAGACAAACACTCTGTGTGTGATAACTGAATAGAATTGCAAATAAAGAAAATCGGAAGTACAATATGTTTTTGTTCTCAAGCATGTGTTGTTGCTACCACACTTTCTTTTGGTTTGTAATTTGTCTTACCCAAGTTAATTATCATCATCTTACTTCATTGTCTCAAATCAAAGGGAGATGGAAAAAAAAAACCCAAGTTGAGAAATTATAAAGAAAAAAGATCCATCAATACGGGAAAAACAGAAAATGATCAAAAAAGAGGAAGCATTCTCCACAGATCCAGAGAGAAAGAGTATAACTCTACCCATAGACTGAAATTTCTAGGCTCAAAACATAAAGGAGGATGAAGGAAGGAAGAAAGAAAAAGCAATCGCTAGTTTCAGATTCAACTGTTTCAGCAGGAGAGTTACATCACTTTTTCCCTCTGAATATTTCTCTTACTCACTGAAACATTCTAACTATTTATTAGATTTTTACCAATATTTCTATAGGATGGGACTGTGAAAATCAATCCTTCATTAATTCCTGGATTTAAAAATCTCTATGAGGTAAAAATCTGTATAAACAGAAGCCAGCCTTAAGCTCTAGGCTCAATGACTACTTCATAAAAGTCTACAAATAAATTCTCTAGATTAATTGGGACTGGCATCTCTTGCTAAAAATACTAAGAAAAATGCACTCAATATGAAAGTAACTAAAGACTTGAAACAATGTGCACTACATGTCGTGATGCTACAAATCTCTTTAGGACAATCCTTCATATGTAATTTTAAAAAATGCTCAAGGGCAATAAAAAAAATCTTATTTACAAAGCATCAACTAGAAGACAGCGTTTATATTAAGTAGATATCCAGTCACTAAAATGTACCCAGAATCATCTGACCTCTACCAACATCACCCTATTCCAAACCATCATCGCACCCTGGATTACAGCAATAATGTCATAAATGGTCCCGATACTTCTGACCCTGATGCACAGGTTACTCTAACAGCAGTCAGAATGCTCCTGTTAGAACAGAGCCCAAATTGCATCATTCAAGAGTTTGTCCAAGGATCCTGGCCTCGGCCAACACATCTTGATGCAATCAGCATTAGGCTCTTCCCCACTTACTGTTTCCCAATCACAGCAGAGGAACAAATTTACTGCTCCAGGGTCTTTTAATTTGCCCCTCCCTCCACCTGGAATGCTCCTCCCCAGGTAACCCAGTCGTTTACCCTCTTGGCACATGGTAAGGACTTAGTAACTGCATGTTTATGATAGGACCAAATTAATGACATCCCTTTGCGGCTACTTGATTCATCTTTGAGAGCAAGCTTGACAGCACAGGTTACCAGATACATTTTTATTCACTTCCTCACACCTCACAGTGACCTGAGGCAGGGCTATGGCAAACAGGCACAGTGCTGGGCACGTCACAATATCCAGTGTTGCCATTCAAAGTGAAGTTTTTGGGTGGTACTTCCTGGACTTGAACAAGACAACATCTCTTGCTTAATATCTCGGAATTTCTGGTGGAACCATAAAACAATCCAGGCTCAGTTTTATCTTCAATGATTTCTTAAATCCAAAATAATTCAAATTAAACAACTTGGTAACATCTATTGTACTGCACTGTATTGCAGAATAATTCAGCAGTCTAGACACAGAAAAAGAATCATATGGGAACAGAAGACGGGTGTTTCTATGGGTTAATGTATCCAAGAAATTTACATCTTGCCCACTATATACAACATATGGTGATACTTGCATTAGGAGTTACAAAGATAAATGCAACATTTATTCTTAAAACAGTTCCCATCTATTAAAGGAGTAAAGAGATCATGGAGATAGCTTAACTTCAAAATGCATGTAAATCTAAAAAGGCTAAATACATCATTTCTGGATGAAGGTGATGTTTTTGTTTACTTTTGTTCAAACTGTAATTTAAGATGATTAAACAAAGAATAATGGGCACAATTAATGGTGTTGCTTGAATTTATCAAGTGACTATAGCTGTATAACCAACAACCAGATCACAAAACAGAGTATTGCCAAACATTCCAGAAGCAACTATCTGTACCCAGTGACTCTTTAAAAGGTTCAGATGGTAAGAAAGAGTAAAGGCCATGGTGGAGGTATTTAGGCTCGTAGGTTTCAGGGATGTCTGGTGGTAGCAAAAAGACAACCAGATGAAAGTGGACCTGAGGCAAGTCTTTCATGGGTGTTTCCATTAGGGGAAGGGAGACATGCTGTCCTGGGAAAGAAGAGGTGTTTACAGTTTAGAGGGGCAGGTGTCTCCAGGGGACGCTGCTCAGGAAAGAACACTTGCTAGTGTGCACCCCCCACGCCAGGGAGGAGCAAACACGCAGAAGGGACTCTTCGCTTTTGTGCCTCTGAGGAAACCTCGCTGAGTGTCTTTTCTGAGCCCCCAGCAACCCTGGCATTTTAGGTACAGTATGCTCTCACTCTTTAAATCCAGCCTCTCTCTTTTGCCCTTCTTTAGTTTTGTTGCTGTGTGTTTTTGTGTTCTTGCCAGCCTTAGTTGAAAAACGCTCTCCTTTTGTGAGACAAATCTAATGTGATAAATGTGCTACAGTCACTGGCCAAGAAAATAGGTGGGCCAGGTGAATAAGGAAAAGACACTCAGGAGATCAATCTGAACTGCTGACTGTGGGACCGGGAGGCCCTGGATCGGTCCCTAAGTGAACATGAGACCAAGAATCTGTCCCAGATTGGACAGGTGGCAAGGAAGGTGTCCAGGGCAATGGGGATTAGACAAATAGCAAGCCAGGGCCCTGTGCTCCACTGGAAAAGAGGTCAGGAAGGCAAGCAGCATGTTATTGAATTTATTTTTCCCCTCACTCTTTCCAAAATGGCTATGAGATCCAGAAAACCGCTTATGAAGTTCTGATGACTGTCCACTGGGGAGTGGGAACTGAAGTAAGACAGGGTAAGATGAGGGCAGACGGAGAAGGAGAGAAGACAGATGAGGAGAAGTGAATGGAGGGACAAGAAGGGAAGTACCATGCCTCTCTTAGAAGGGTAAGTAATATACAGGCTCAAAAGGGATCAAGTATGTTTCAAAAAGGACAATAAATTTGTGCTGAGCTTCAAATGATCTGCAGTGTTTTATCACCTGTCCACGAAGGAAAGGCACTAACAGATGACAGGCATGTGATCGGGGACACAGTAGTGAGCAGTCTTTTTATTCTAGGATGCTATGTATTCTTGCTGCAGGTGTCTGAAGGGAAACAGAGGAGACCAAACGATTCAAACAGGTGCCACAATCACTAATGAAAGGAGCACATCTCTGCCATTAAATTTACCTGGGAACAACAGCTGGAGTGGAGAGGTGGTCCAAGGAGCCTAGTGCTCACATCTGCTTCTTGGGAAGAGCACAGCATCTTCATACTGCCCTCCCACACCATCTCACTGGGCTTCTCTGAATGTCCATTTGCAGGTGTGCCCACCTGGGTCAGAGTGGTTAATTATAGGTAATACAAACTTTGAGAACAACATTTTAGTTAAGAAGAAGGCAGAAAACAAACTGCAAGAATTCTAAAGTGAAATCACTCAATCAAAATACTGCAAAAATAACCTCCTCCAAGTCTGTGTGTTTGTGTGTGTCCATTCCCATTTACTCCTCACAAACACAACCCTCACTGATGTTAGGCAATGCTCCAGCCACAGCCCTGCTGGGATGTGGAGCTAGAGAGAAAAGCCCCTGTGACTCAGCCAGTAAGCAAGCATCTCCTTAGGATGCTGAAAACAACCCATTAGTTACCTCAAACAGCTGTTTGCACTGTTAAATAAAGGGCCCGCTGCTCTCTTATTTGTAATACTGTTTATAATCCTCATTCCTTTTACAAACAGTTATTCTTTCTCTCTCTGGACCTTCTGTCTGCATACTGATGGGTAAACATCCACCTTTTTCTTAATCCTACATTGTTATTCTGTCTCTTTTCCTAATTGATGTCCATTATTTATACACTTTCTTCAAATTTTATTGCACACAACTTATTCATTCTCCAGAATATTATAGTTTATAACTTTAAAATAATAAATGTTTACTGTTGTAATTTACTAAGGATACATTGTGAGATATTTTATAAAATTCTAAATAAATACAACTTTAGGTAACATTGATCATTTACAGATTAAATATCTGAGGAGTAAGGAGCCTGGCAGACGCTGGACTGTCCTCTAGGAAATAATCCTCAGGAGGGCTGGGTGTGCCTTATTCCAAAACCCATGATTTACTGTCCAGAACCCACTGTGCTCTCCACTCCTTAATCCAAGCTTAATTCAGTATTTGTCTTGCTTTTGTCACTTCTTCAGTCCCATACAAAGACAGATATAAAAACATATATAAATTGCAATGAGCTGTGTTGGAAATGGTACTTAATCTTTTTCTTAGCAAAGCAATGATTTAGTTATAAACAATCTAAAACAAAATGGATTTTATTTCCATGGGGTGGGGGTGCAGCTAGAAGCAGAAATAACAAAAGAGAAGAGTAAAACTCACTGAAGTCCAGTCTACCCTTCATTATTCATTCTTGTACTGAAAATAGCTGACTGTTTTTCCTGTGAGAGGCACTGGGGACAGTGCGAGAACCCCTGGGACAGGGCTACCACTGTGGTTATTATCAAGATTCTTTGGTTATAAGCCTCCATTTCTTTACTCGTTGTTATGGTTTAAATCCAGAACGTCCTCCCAAAACTCTCATGTAGACAGAGGATAGGCTTTTGGAAGGTGATTGGATCATGGGGGCACTATACTCATTGGTTGATTAATCCATAATGAATCCATAATATAATTTTGCTAAACTTTATTTATATAGTATTCATTTCCTTCTTAGCCCTCTCCTCACTCCCCACCATCTCTCTCTGCTATAATAAAACTCGATGGATCAGAACTGGTATCATTTTAAAGTGTCACTGCCTCACCATCTTACATGGTCTTATCAGCATTTTACATGTTGATAAGAGAAGAGAGCAGAGAGGGCAGCAGTAGTAGCACTTCTAATCGTTTAACTATTACTAGCTGAGACTGACATCGTGGCTAACTTACTCTACTGACTTAGTCACTTTAGCAGGTGACTACACATTTTCATCTGTAAATGGACACAGATACCTCACTCATTTGGTTTTTGTGGGGATTAACTATAGGGATTAACTGAAATTCCTGTGACTTTCTCAGAAAAGAATTCAGTAAAAGTGTGTATGATTATTATATTTGATAAATTAAAATGTAATATGTATCACTTAATAGTTTAATAAGATGTCTTTCTCTACTTCTTATTCTGTTCTTCCTTAATCTTTATGTCTTAAAATTTACATGTTGAGTTCCATTAAATAATTGTGTTACCATAGTAGTATTCATGCTTTTTTATATACTATCTGAACAATTAAGATGCTTATTTTTTTGCATTTTATTAAAGTATATATTCCTTCTTTTAAAAATGTGCTCAATAGTGTACTCATTATAGAAAAATTTATATAGAAAACACTGACAGTCAAAAAATTGGCTGTAATAGCCCAAAAGCTAGAACATCTATTCTTGACATTCTTCAGCATTTATATTTGTTTTGCTTTGATTTTAATAATAGTTATTTTGAAGAATTATTTTCTATATATAATTTTGATTTTTAACCTAAAATAGGCAGTTGTCTCAGTTATTATGTGACCTTTATATAATTAATTTAGGATTTATAATAGCTCATCAAATGGAAACAAGCTCATTTTAATCATTTTTCTTTTTTAAGCATTTTCGTTTTGCCTCAGCAATGACAATGTTCAATTTTTAAATTGCTGATTAAATCTTAAATATAGAAAACAACTATAAGTTACTGAAAATAAGTATTAAAGCAGCATAAAGGAACAGAACATTATTCCTTTGATTTCTAATGCAATTATATGTTTAATCATCTTTTAAAACTAGTTGATTTTCCCTTTGAGGAATTATTGTTAACATCCCTTTGTCTCTGCATTCTATTTTCTTCATAGCTTTAGAGTGTCTCATATCTTAAGTAGACTGATTTTTCAATATCTTCTTCTACTGAAATTATTTCCTAACAGTTTACTCTTTGTTTTTTAACTGTATTCCTTTCTGGAAGCAAGTTTTTATTCCTTCATTCTTGGTTTTTCAACCTAGAAAGTCCCTTTCTCATTTCTTCATATTTTAAGCATAGGAAAATTTTAATATTAAAAGACTTTTATCTCACATAAGGTAAACACAAGTATGAAGATTCATCATATTAACCTACTAGATATATTTTAAGAGGGTGAGAGATGAAATAGTTTGAAGCTTTGGAAAGCTTCTAACCTAATTACACTTCTGTGAACAGCCTATGCTCTCATTGGAGCAATAAAGAGACAGTGACCATGATACTAAAAAATACAGATTTTTCTTACTAAGTATTGAACATAATTATACTTTCAAAGTAATTTTGCAAAAAGCCACCCAAAATATATTTTCATTTTAAATCAAGGTAATAGCATGATTTAGTTCATTATTTAATCTAACAAATTACTGAAATGACCGAACATGAAATGATACAATACAGTCAGTCTCAGTCCATTGCCATCTCTCAACTAATTTAAATCATGAGTAATCATAAAAACCTCACCATCTTCGCACCAATTTAAGCCATGACATATTCCAAACTCTTCCTTCAGTGTTCATGGATGAAAGACCAAACCTAATATTCTAACAATTTCCTCAAGTGTTTATGTTTTATGATGAGACAAATAGTATATAAGCTATCATAGAGAAAAACAGAGTAAAATAACAACAGTAGAAAGAGCCGTTCCTTAATAGAGCTGGTTTTTTAGTTGCTCCTTCAATAATTACATTGAAAATCCTGATCCAGAAGTCACTTGAAAATTCTCAACTGTCACTTTCTTAACAAACGTAATTGGGATCCTTGCCTTCGGAAATGATCTGACGGTTGTTCAGGCTGAGCGTGGTGGTGCACACGTGTAATCCCAGCACTTGGGAGGTTGGAGGACAACGACTGCTGAGAATTCAAGGCCAGCCTGGGCTACCGAGGGAGATTGTGTCTCAAAAAAAAAAAAAAAGAAAGCGTCCAGATCAACTCACTCCCTGATGGCAATGTGTGAATTTTTTCTAATAGCCTTAGAAGCTCACACTTGGAAATTTTCAACAGGTAATCTTTTCAAAAACTGTCAGCTCTCATAATTTGGATGTTTCTCCTTCTATAGAGCCACTTCACACTATCATTTTATTTTTGTCCTTGAACTACTTCCTACATACAAGCTGTATCTTGCTTCCACTTTTGAGCGGTTTATCTGACTTAATGCTTTCTGTTCTTATCCCTTCATTTCTACACTTTTGTCTTGAAATCTCTTCCTCATCATTCATATACATAGTAAATGTTAGTTCATCAGGCACAGTTTTCCTGCATCCCAATCCCCCACATCAAGGCCCCTTTATTATCCATTTATCCTTTTCAAAGTAATCAGCATTTTTACAGTTTGTGCCTTTTGCACCCTTTATCAGCTTCACTGGAGTTTGTCTTTTCCCTACTGTGTCCCTACATTTAGTATGATGCTCAATAAATAAGGAGTTGGAGGAAGAAGGACACTCAGGGCTCAACACTATATGGCGTGACCCTTGGAACTGAATTACATCCCTCAGAGAGTGTAAATAATGAAGAAAATGGGCTTACAGGTTTTACTCTTATTTAAGAGGTAGTCTGGAGAGAAGAGAAAAAAAAAAACTGTTCAAGTTCCACACAAAACAATGCTTCTTTTCCTTATCCCAATCCTCCTTTTAACATTTTAATATCAAATAAAGTCCCATCCTCCAAGAAGTATACATGGTACCAAGTAGTAAATCTTTATTAATTTGTTTCAGTCTACACCAAATTTACAGCTATGCACCTGAAGATGATAATATATTCCACGTGACTAGGTTGCTTCTAGCTTTTTAAAAAAGAGGCATCTGTTCTGATCTTGATTTTCACAGCAGAGGCCTCCTTCCCTATTGGAGATGGCAATTCATAGAGAAGGCCTTGAATCACAGGCCCCCATAAGACATTCAGACACCAAATCTTCAGGCCAAGATTCAGGAACTACATTCCATTAAGACTTATATGACTAGTGTCAAATGGTCGCAGCACATACTATTGAAACCATTGTTTCAATATATATGAAACCACTGTTTGAAAATTATTTTCTACACATTCGTATACATTTTTGATAAAAGAGTGAACATTGAGATAACATGAAATCTGAATACTGGAAAACATTTTGGAAGCCCATATCAAACTTTTAAAGACAAATAATCTGAATTCCAGAGACTCTATTTCTCCTCCAGAGACTCTAAGGACCACAGAGGCTAACACTTAACTGACTCATGGAACCAAATTTGCCACCAACCTGAAGGAGGAGAAAAGCCATGTTGCAATGTCAACATATCCAAAGTACAAGGAACTGATAGCATTTTAAATATCATCTCCTAATCACCATTGAAGTCAGTACAAATTCCTGTAATTCCCACTGTCTAGTCCCAAATGGATAGTATTTTCCAAGTCACTTGTACTATTAACAAGCAAACTAAAAGCACATAATCACCCAAGAGAGCGAATTTCCCATAAAACAAAATTCCCTCACTCTGGCATTTTCCTTGGCATTTGCGAAAGAATTTTAAAAAGACTCAAAACACATATATTTCATTTAAACATTTATTTTTAAGCTAAGGAAATGTTTTTATTCATTCAATCTGTGGGTATAAACACCCTAAGAATATATATAACCAGTAAGTTGGCACTGAACTGATAGGAGTATCACAGTATGTATTTTCTTGGGCAAGAAATAATAAAAATTCAAATGGAACATTCTTTCAGTAAATTTTGTATATCAGATCCAGTTTGAAAATGGAGAATATTCCTGAGTTCAATAAACATTTATTGCCCACATTACTGTAAGGCAATATTCTAGACACTGATGGGACAAAAATGGAAAACAGCTCCTCCCAAGTCTTAATTTAGAATCTTCTAAAAGGGGGTAAATGTGTAATTTCAATATAAATATTTACTTCCCACACCCACTCCCAAGCCAAAGCTTCCATTATCTGTCTAAACCATAGCAATAGCGCTCTGAAGTTTTCCTTGTTCTTTCCTGACCTTTGTATAATCCTGTCTTCACCACGTGGTCCCATTACTTTTAGAGTAAAATCCAAACTGCACAGTTTGGTCTGCGAAGCATTATGGGCTTTATGTCTGCTGCTTCTGCAGCCTCATCTGCTCCCACTTGCCCCTCTGGTTCGGCATGTCCCAGGCACATAAGCCTTCTTTCTCTGCCATGAACAGACCTTTGTCTTTCTACTTCTTTTCTCTGAGCCTGGCTTTTCAAATAGTCGGCTGAACCTCAGAGATTTCAAATATCACACTCAGAGATACTTTACTTGAGTACTTTTGCCTCAAGACGTGCTCCACTTTCTACCCCATTATCTTCTAAGGACGACATCATTCTGTTTATTCCCAACAGAGCACTACTAACTTCCAGAGCAGAAAATCAGTAGACCTATCTTACAAATGTTACCTCGAACCTAATGGATCCACCTTACAAATATGAAAACTGTTACAGTTTAGATCTAAAATGTTCCCCCCAGATCTTATTTGTTCAGAAGTATGGCTTTGGAAGGTGCCTGGGTTGTAGGGGTGTTAAACTCATCAGTGAATCACTCAATTGACAAATTCACGCTGAATGTGCTGTTGGGAAGCAGGGCTTTGCTGGACGAGATGGGTCACTGAGGCACAGGCTGGAAGAGCGTGTTCCACTTCTAGTCTCTCTTCTGAGCCTGTCTCTCCCTGTCTTCTGGTTCTCTTCTCTCTGTCTGTTTCCCTCCCTCCCCACTTGCCAGCTGCTCTGTCCTTCCTCCAGGCTGTTTCTGCCTCAGAGTCAGTTATCATAGACTGAAATGTCTGAAAACACGAACCAAAACCAACTTTTCCTCCTTTACACTGGATATGTCAGGTATTTTGTTCTAGCAACAGGAAGCTGACTAACACAAAACCTTCCTTAAGAAATTTTACCTATGTCTTGACACTAATACCGCTCATGTTGAGGGACTACTGATCAAAATGTCTATTTGTCTGCCTATTTGTCAATACTACCAAGCCAAACAGAACCTATATTTTAGAAGAAAAAGCAGAGGCAACAAGTAGCTAAAGGAGCCAAATTTGTTCACCTACATTAATTTGGGCAAATCATCTTCATCTCCTTAGACTTATTTCAATCTACTATTTTTACAAGAGTACTTATATTGATTTAAAAATAATTTTACTTGAAATAGATTCTTCCAAATAAAAATCATTAAAAATTTTTAAGTGCATATTGTTTTATAACCCAAGCAAAGTAAGCAAGAAACACTAAGCACTCAGTTATGGGCTTCCTATCTGTTTATAGATTATTTACCTTCATTATTCCTCCTTTTAGTGCCTCATTTTGAGTCTTTTCCATTTATGATTCCAAAATAGGAAAAATATTGAATGTTACAAAATTTCATAAAACTGTATTTCACAAAATTAGATTGGATTATGAAGTCATTTTTCCCTGGGAAAATAAAAACACTTCTAATAAAATATACATACCAAAAAATTTAAAACAATTCAAGGATACTAAGGAGAATCAATTTTTATACACGCATTTAGAGACATGTGTTATCACTATTTTCCAAATAATATGTAAAATGAAGATTTTCTTGTACTTCTTATTTAACTAAATAAAAAAAAATTCCCATGGGAAAAATACTCCCTACTATTACTACTGGAAAAAATTCAAGAACACAATTTGCCATGAAAATAATAATAGTTTACAGAAATAGGTAAAGATAGACAAGGTAGAATAACAGGAGTAACTCTTAAAATTAATATAGTGGCAATTTTTTTAAACAAATACAATTCAAATGTACCAATGATGAAGTTTAAAAAAATTAATTGTGAAAATACCTATATACTATATAATAATATTACTCAAAATAAGCTTAAAAGATGCAATAAATAAAATTAGTTTGGAGCAAAGGAAACACAGGGAGAAAGACAGAAGTAAATCTTATTTCCTACAATGCAAGAGCAAGAAGTCCTTTAGCACTCAGGGAGAATCATCATGGAACTATTTTCATGCATGGTAGGGATACCCAAAATATATTACAGGCATGAAAAAATTCTAATTTAAAGTACTTCATATAGGAAAACCTGTAAAATTAAAAGCAAATTCTGCAGCAAACTTAAATTAGTTGACTGGTATCTTAACGCAGCAATAAAACTGTATTGTGAACCAAAGTCTGGAGTGCTTATATCATATGTTATGTGAAATTACATTCTGCATTGTGCTGTAAAGATAAAGCATCACAACCCTACTTTTATAGACATATATAAACAATAATGTAAATTTAAAAATGCACTTGTGGTTGGTTAAGTGTTTCCTCCATTTTATTATTTCCATTCTTCTACACTTGCAGCCTGTCACTGATTTATTTTTACTAGTTGGAAACTGGGAGACAGAATTAAATAGTATACAAGCATATTAGCTCTGTTTCCCTAAGATTTAATTTCCGTCCACTTTTAAGTTTACTACTTGATAATAACTAACACATCAAAGCCAGCAGTGATCAAAAAAATTGTTTTTTTCAGGACACCAGAAAAGTAAATGCTGGCTCCTTGAAAGCCATTCCAAGAACAGATCTGGCAGAAATAAGCACATTTTAGCCAACACCAAACCAGCTATATACTCTGCTTCACTAAACACATGACTCACTACTAATGGCAGACTGGAGTGTGACGGAGTTGTTACATAAGCTCACTCTGGACTGATTAAGACTGAACGGAATGAGACAACCACCATTTACATCCTTTATGGCTTATCCTTGACTCACTCCTTCAGCATTTATAAGGTTGGTGTACACTCATGTCTTCAGAAAGCATTTTCAAGCCAGGATGTAAACTTCTAGAACTTCTAAAAGGCATGCCCAATGGGCAATACACTATCATTAAAAATGAAAAGGAAGCTAATAGTTTTATTATAAACTATACATCAGGCAAGGAGCTAGATGCTTTCCTGATGAGATCTCATTTAAACTCCACACTGAACTGGAAAGAAAGAACTGTGAAATTGCCTTCTCCATTGAATTTATATGAAAATTACTACAGGAAAATACAGTGCACAGCTCTTCAATGTGACTGTTTAGAATGGAAAGTTAAGAATGTGGCACGAGGCTAAATCTGCAACAAGTCAATTGCCTCTCAAAATGTCCTTTACCAGCAAAACAGTCTCCTATGAACATTAATAGCAAATATAAGGGACATGGAAAAGATATCAACCACTCACCATAATGCATGTAACAGTTTCCTTTGGTGGGGTCCAGCTCAATAGCCTTCAAGAAGAACTTTTCAGCCTCACTCTTACGACCCTTAAAAAACAGAGAAAATGGATGATTCAATAAAAGATCATGAAGAATTCTTCACTTCCTGCGCACAAATGAAACAGAATACTGTCTGTGGGTAACCATCATTGGAAAAATGTGTTTTGTTTTTATCTAAATGAGGATGATGAAGGAGAATATGTTGAGAGCAAAGACTGAGGTCAGAATCTTAGGAAACATCCAGAAAAGAATGGAAGAAGCAAGCCCAACAAAGAGATTTTTAAAAGCAGCAGCCAGGGAAGTAAGAGAAAGCTTTAAAAAATAGTTTCACAGAAAATAAAAGAATTAGATAGTTTTAAAGACATGAACGTCATTGTCATTTTGTATTTTATTTTTGCCCTTCAATTTGTTTCCTCTTCATTCCTTCTTTTTCTCATATATAAAAAATACAGTCATTGTAGCTTTTGAAATGACTTTGCCCTAATCACCCATTCTTGTCTTGGCATGGTTGGAATGAGGATCCACACTGACTACAAGTGGTAGGAAGGTACCAGGTGGTAACCAGAAGTTACAGCCCATGGCGAAATAAAGTGATCGCATTTGCTTATTCCTTCTGATTTCTACATCTCTACGTTATAAACTTTAGGCAATGTTTATTTCTTTCTTCACCTATGTTTTTAAAACCAATCTCATGATAATCCTTTTCTTCAAAGTTAAAATTGTGTAATTAACCTAATATGCTACATCCTGTGCAACTTGGACTCATTTCTCCATACTGCCTTGTTTTTTGTTCAACCATTAAAAAAATTCAGTTTGTTAGCACATCCTTCATTGACTCATTGTCCTAACTGGTAGGGACTAACATACAGCCTCTACCATCTATAACTAGTGATAACCAAATGATCAGATAATGGACTTTCGCATTTATTTTTTTATTCAATACTCCATCCAGTAATTCCCCTTTAATTTGCAAGTCTCATTAAATAGTAATTTAAACTGTAAAACTGCCTGCAATATTTCCCACATTTTAACTTCAAAGGATAAAAAAAAGCACAAGCAAAGTGCTTACTATTCATATTCTTTCATAAAATTTAGTAAGACTTAGCAAGAATCTGACCAAGTGAGCATTCCCCAAATAATTCAATAGCTATAAAGAATCAGGAAGTCTAATGTACGTTTAGGAGCACAAAAACTAGACAGGAAGAGCAGCTCCCACACTTGTTTAAACTTGTGACTCCTGGAAAACTATCTCACCTCTTGGCTGTAATTTTCCTTATGATAAAAAAGAAGATAGGCAGACTTTTAGGGCAATGAAACTACTCTGCATGATACTATAATGGTGAAGACATTTCATTAAACATTTGTCTAAATTCATAAAATGTACAGCATTAGGAGTGAGCATAATATAAACTATGGACTTCAACCGACTTGTCAAATGTAACACATGTAAAACACTATTGCAAGTTGATCACAATAGGGGAGACCATGGATAGGGCGGTGGAAGGGTGAGGCGACACGTGAGGACTCTATACTTTCTGCTTAATTTTTTTGAAAAACTCCAAACTGCACTAAAATAAAATCCATTAATTTTAATAAATCTAAGGGTATTTTGTAGGATTATTGGCTTATCTGAGCTGATACATATATGTGGTTATAAGTTTGTAAGAAATATTAATTATTATATATATTTTCTCTTGTTTGCTCACTTATACATATGTAATAGTATATAAAATGGTGAAGAGCCAGAAAAAACAGAGAATAAGTTTTGTTACATACATAGCCTCAAAAACATATGGTCATTCTTTAAATCATCATTGGAAAATTATATACAAAGAATGTCTAGAAGAGGATAATAAATGAAAAATGAAAAATGTAAGCTATCATTTGGTGAAGAATCTGTAAAACTGTTATATGTAAAGATTAAAAAGGGCTTTAGATTTTTCTATTCAGGGTTTTAAGGACAGAAAAGAAGAACTGCCTCATTTATCAATGTCACAGTAAATGCAGTAATAAAATCTTCACGTGTAGTTCACTGGCCAAACAATAATATGAAGCTTTAAAAAACAGGCCTCAGTACTCAAAAGACAGTGGTCTCGTGTGACTCCATGGACCAGGTTACTAAAGAAAATGAATCCCGCAATCTCCAAAGTGTGAAATGAAGACAAAGAAATTCTTTATGGGAGAAAATATCGTAATGCCATGCAAATACCCATCTTTCTACTTTGATCATTTAGTTAATGGTCAAATAATGAGGAAAATAAAATTCTCTTGAGAGAATATAAAACTAAGAATCAATCAAATGCAAATGCTGGAGGGGCTGTGGAGAAAAAGGAACCCTTCTCCACTGTTGGTGGGAGTGTAGACTGGTGCAACCACTATGGAAATCAGTGTGGAGATTCCTCAGGGAACGAGGACTAGAAGTTCCATCTGACCCAGCTATTCCCCTTCTCGGTATCTTCCCAAAAGAATTGAAAGCATCACACACAACAATACATGCACACCCATGTTTATAGCGCTCAGTTTCTAACAGCTAAATCTTGGAAACAGCCCATCAACCAAGGAATGGATAAAGAAAATGTGGGTTTTTTTTCTTAATATAAGGGAGTATTACTCTGCCATAAAGAATGATAAGCTTGAGATATTTCTAGGTAAATGGATGCAACTTGACACCATACTCTTAAGTGAATAAATTGGACACACATGTTTAAATACCTTCTGGTGTGAGAAACTGAAAGTGTAAATAAAGACTAAAATATATTATATTGGGAAAGGGAAGAAAACATCCAAATGGGAAAGGGAACAATGGAGGGGGAAAGGAATAGAGGGACAAGAGAAATAAGAAATGGAAGGAAAAAAATAGAAACGAAACTTTTGTAAATAAGGAGGGAGGAGGGGAGGGAGGAGGAGGGGGAGGAGGAGAGGGAGGAGGGGAAGGAGGAGAGGCTGAAGGGAGGGGAGGGGAATGGGAAAAAAAAGAAGCAGCAAGATATATCATGTACAGGTACAAATTCCTTATGATGAATGTTATCACTATGTACATCTAAAATATACCATTAAAATAAAATTTTTAAAAATGCATAAGCCAATCTGGCATACATGTTACTGGGTGCTAAGAAGGGGTCATGGTTGTTGTAAGGTAAAACGCTTAGTGAAATTCATTATTTCGACTATTATTGTTTGAGGAAGATGTGGTTAAGAAAATGAAGGAAAAGTTGTTTACCAGTATTTCCTTGTTGTCTTTGAAATTATGCCAGTATTTCCTACAAACAAGCATCAATACATCAATAGTCACTGCTTATACAAACTCCTCAAACTGGGCAAAACATATACAAAATACATTTCATATACTGGTTGGGAATTTTGGATACACATCGTGGCTTAGAAAAGAAAAGGGTACTGTGTTGGATAATCATAGCACATACACAGGGTAGTAGTGTTTAAACTCACTAAAAAGCAAAAAACAAAAGCCCTATTCCTAATCAGGACCAGGAGTAAACAGGTCCTTTTGTATTTTTTAATTTTTAAAATTTTACTAGCCCATTTGCAGGACATGATTATATTCATCATGGGGAGTAAGTACATGTACATAACAAATCTTAATTCTTTTTACTTCTCCTTTTTCTCTCCATTTCTTGGTCCTCTTCTCATTTTCAAAAGATCTATCTCCCTCTAATCATACTCTTTCTAGTGGCAGCAACAAAACAGCAGATAAATATCCAGTAAAGCTTATCTGGCCTATTTTAGAATGTGGGATCAATTTCTGGCAACTTATTTTGTTTTCCTATTAAATTGGTGCTATTTATTACTATGCTCAGAAACAGGAGCTCAGCTGAATGGGTACACAGAGCAAGGAGTGCCTCTTCCAATAGCTGATCAATACTTTTTCCTACTGCAAAACGTACAGATTTAAAAGAGACACATAGATATCTTTACATATGCAGACACATCCAAATGCCCATAATCATTCCTGGACCTCCCCGGTAAGTAGGCACAAGGGAATAACACATGTAAGAGAGAACTTAATGACTACGGCTTTAGCCTGAATTATTTTATTTTAAAAAAGGAAACTACATTCAATTTGCATGCTTATGTTTAGTGAAAAATTACACATAACAACATCCACTGCACTCTATGTGTTCTGTCACTGCAGTTCAGAAATGCTACATTACAAAATAACAGTGAGGACACACCAAGACCTTGTACCGCATTGTGACTTTACATAAGTGTGTATATGTGTGTGCGTGTGTATAAACGCACACACATATAGGTATGTCTGTATTTAAATTTATGAACTGTGGTATTGCAATGATAAGGAATATATATTTTATATATCTTTATGTCCATTTCCTGGCACAGTGCTCCTAAAACCCTTGCAATTTTTTGAGCAACAGAAGTATTAGAAGAATCTTTTGTTTTAATATTTAGTCTTCAAATGTTAATTCCCAACAACGAACCTGTAGGAACACCCAGGTGGAACACTGTTTGTTCTAATAAGGCCACTCTACGTGTTTTTAGATGAGGGCTAGGCATCAAAAAGAGTTATAATTTCAAGCTTGGAGTTTTCTGACCACCATCCCCAACCTGATCCTTCAGGAAGGGGAGAAGGGTTCAGGTTTGAGTTAATAACACATTTTGTGCATAAAAAGGCACCTCAATAAAAAAAAAAAAATCCCTGAAATATGGGATCCTGGTAGCGTCAAGGTTGCTGCATAAGAGAGTGTGTGTTAGGAGGGTGATACAGCCCTATATCCCTTCATCAGGTGCTTCATCTCTATTTCTCAAATACATCTTTGCAATACATTGGCAATAGCAAGTAAATCACTTTTTTAAAGTTCTGTAAGCCACGCTAACAAAATGAACTTCATAATGAGGTCACTGGGACCTTAAATTTCTAGCCAAGATAGCCAGAAGTAGTGGGTAATCTGGGAACCATTGAGAGAAGAGGAGGTCACTAAACCAGCTGAAATTAAATGGCTGACAGGGGGATAAAAGATGGAAATACTGTGATTTCACTCATAGAAGATAAAGAAGGACATCATCTACATGCAGTTGTGCTTCTGGTCTGAAGGTTATACATGTTATACCAGCAAAGGGCACAAACAAGTAGTGTGCAAATATGAAAAAATAATGGCCAGAATCCCTATAGAAACATATTAAACTTAGGCAATATGCATTTTACTTAAATGCAAATATGTTGAGATGTTACTATTCATGCATCAATAAAAAAGAGTACTCAGTATTATTGAAAGTTCATAAAAACAGGCGTTCATATAACACATTGTTAAAATAATGTAAAATATGATTAAAATCTTCCTGGGTGGCAATTTGACCTGTATCAAAAACATTTAATTATGTATAGGCACTGGTCCTAAAGAAACATGTGTAAATACAAAGAAGTTATTTATTTTTACTGCAGCATTGTTTATGCAAACTCAGTGTCCACCAATATGGACTTGATTAACCAACATCATTGTAGTGAAATACTATGTATTTACTGAAATAATTTTGTAGAAAATACTTAAGCCACAGAAGATCTTTCTGATCCCTTGCTAAATGAAATAATGTAAGTTGTAGCATACAACTAATTATGTTATTTCCATAGCACCACCTGATCACTGGGTCATTTTACTGTTGGGGTTTCAATAGTAAGGGAATGAAAGGGTTGATTCCTGGGTATTTAAAGACTGATAGGAAAGAGGAAATCCAGAGTAGACTGTTAAAGAACACTGCTGTACTAGTGGTCAAATGAAATGTCTCGAAGACAGTACAACTAAGTATACTGAGGAGGAAAAAGGAGGTTTAGAGATGTGACATTTCATTCACAGGAGTGGATGATGTTTCTAGTCTGGGATAAGCTGGGTCCAGGTCTTGGTAATCAGGACAGAGTGATCCTGTCCTTGTGCAGCTCCATTCTGGCTGTGGAATGGACATTTAGCGCACAAGCAGGGAAACTGTCAGTCTCAAGAATGTTGGTGAAAAGTAACACAGACTAAATGGGGAGAATAATGTAAGACTGTGGTGGGGTTCTGTTTGACGAAGTTGATCATCAAAGGCCTTCAGTGACATCTGAGAAGTAATCTGAGTAAAGAAGTGGGCCGGACATCCTCAGAGCTGGCATGATTGGGGTGTTTGGGCCCATCAAGGAAACCATATAGCAGCAGTGGAATAAATGCCAAAAAAATCATAGAAAAGGAATCCAGAAATTGCGTTTTTCTTTTAGGTAGTGAAAAATCAATGTCAATACTACTGGATGCCACAGGATGTTTTGCTTCATATAATTTCCTTGGTGTTAGCCAGCAAGAGGTTGAACAGCCTCTGGAAACTGAACACGGGACTCTTCAAAAATCTGCGTGCCACCCTCTGCTAATCTTTGGATCATTTCAATTTTAGTGTATATGCTGCTGGAGTCAGAAAAGCAATTTCTTTTGATAAGGAAGGAACACCACAGGGGATTTTAAATGGAGGTACAATACAAACTCATTTATATTAACACAAAACAAAACAAACCCCTCCAGATTTGGGGTGGGTAATGGTAGGGGGGGCTGGGAGGTAACAGGGCACCACTAACGAGGGCTTTAACCCTCATGGTTCACACGAGGATGATGATAGTCCAAGCGGTGAGAAGTGGCTAGATCTGGGATGTCTTTTGAAGATGTGTGGGCTTTGGATCACGTGTGGGTATAACATGAAGAGAAGACTCCAGGGTTTTTCAGTCACCACATATGGGTGGACACGGGTATTATTTATTCACACAGAGAAGACTTGTGGGATCAAGGGTCAGCAGAAGCACACATGTGGAGTGGAGTACTGCAATTGTATTTGATGGAGATGTTGGGGTAAGAGAGTATGAAGGGCTAATTCAGAAACACTGCCAGGTCAGGGGCCACAGAGCAAGGACTGGCAGGAAATAAGAACGCCAGGTTACCGGTCCCTTCCATGAAAAGAAACTAAAGCAAGAACACATGCGAAAATTCCCACAGGACAGGGGGAAAAAAAGCAAAAATTCATTTACTTAGAGTTGTAATGTTTTCAAAAAAGAATAAAATATTTAAGAAGCAGTATTAAATGCAAACATGTAGGACCATTTCAAATAACCATTTCGAGTTATAACTTGCCTTTTACAAACATGCACTTAAACTTTCTGAAAATTAAAAATTCAAATTTAACTGTTTATTCCTAGCACAGTTCTGACATTATGAGTAGGTAAAAAAGTTAAATTTTAAGGTACAAACACAAAAATGCTTAGCTTTTATAAATATTACATGCCTGGAGGTGTTTAGCTTACTCAGACTTCCTGTTACGTTATAATTTTCATTTCCTTTCTACATCTGTTCACTTGTATATTCTTCCTTCAAGGCTAAAGGAATCATCCACACATACTATAATAACATTTCACTACAGATAATTAATTTGATAGGCTGCAACTACATCTTATGCCCCACTTGGGCAAATCACTTAGGCTGTTATACTGTGCTGCTATACTAACCTCAAAGTCAAGTTAAAAAACATCACGTTGTAACTCTTATCCACTCATAATCTCAGTTGATGAAAACAGTATTTAGACATTTCATTAAAATACGTGAGCAAGCTAAGGTGAAGCAAATAGAAATTTTATCTGAATCAAATTTATAGGTAAATATATGCTAAAATTTTCTTTCAATTTACACAAATATTTTCAAATTTTAAAACAGGCAATCTATTTTAGCAATATACATATAATTTATCCTTGAGATAAAGAAAAATACCCATATGATTTTAACTAAAATAATGCAATTTTAGCAATTCATTAAACGTATTTCCTTAACAAGTATTTACTGGGTACATCACTTGTGTCCACACTGCGTTAAGTATCTCAGTGAAAATGCATTATAAAGATTAAGATCCGTTTTCTTCATATCCTCACCCTCCATGCTCCACAGAGCAACTCTGGGGGAGCAGGGAGCTTTTGGGGGTATTTTGTTGCCTTGTCTTCTCATGTTTCTACTGTTGTTTTGTTTTGTTTTATGCTGAGGTTTGCAGGTTGGTTATAGCGGAAGTCTTTGTTGCTAGTATGGAGATCCCTTTTGTTATTGCCTGCTTTTCAGTGATGCACTCTGGGTGTGGCTTTCAGCCTTTGTCTCCATCCCAAGATCTACCACCTCTGTTTACTTAGAAGAGGAAGCTGCAAGGTACTTGACCCAGCACCCAGTCCTCTGGCAGTGGGCTGCAACAGCCTGTATTTCCATCAGCAGATGAATGGATAGAGAAAGTGTGATATTAATACACAATGAAGTACTACTCTGCCTTAAAGAAGGATATATTTGAGTCATCTGAAGGAAAATGGATGCACCTTGAGACCCTAATGTTAAGTGAAATAAGTCAGACACACATACTTAAATATCACATAGCTTCTCTTATATGAGAAACCAAAAATATAAGTAAAGAGCAAAATAAAAGATAGATAATAGGAGATAGGGAGATAGATCTTTTGCATATAGCAAGGGGACTAAGGGATGGAAGGAGGGGAAAAAGAGGGCAGGGGAAGGGGATGAAAAATAAATTATGTTGTATACATATACCAACTTCCCGAGAGGAATGTAATCACTATATTCTGCAAACATGTACTACCAAAAAAATAAAAATTGGAAAAAATCAATACAACTCCTACTGGGGTGAAGCTTACAAAACTTGAGCTGCAGTGAATATGGCAAAAACAAAAATTGGGAGTTTGGCCCCTAGTCAAAATACACAGGAAATTTTCCAAATGACTTGATGCTTGATCTAAGAAATCAGAAGATGCATATTTTTAATGTTTTTCAGGAGAGATAAACATATTTTAAATAAAAACACATTAAAGGTAAAACTGCTAATGACCAGAATACAAAAGCAGTGCCTGAAGCCCAGAGTGAGCCAGGAGAGCAGGGAGCCATGGGGAAAGGTGGGGTGGGGCAGAGCACTCCTGGCTAAGTACAGGTCACTTAAGGTGCTCTCGGGTGTTTCCTAAAGCTCTGAGTATGGGGAGGGTAACAGGATGGAATGAGAACAGAAGGGACAGAGATAGATGATGAGCAAACGAAAATGAGAGAGTTGACATGAGGGATAAAACAGCAGTGGACATCTGCCCAGAGTGATAAGCTAGGCAGGGGATGTGATAAGAGAAATGGGGGTAACAGGGATGACTCCTGGGGGTTTGGACTATGAATCTGAACAGAAGATATTTAATAATGGAAGAGGACTAGGTTCAGGGGAATTGTAGAGAATAATGTTCCACTGAAATATCTGAGATGTCAAAAACGCTAATCAGGCCGAACTAGAGGCAGAAAATAAAGTGAAATGGTATTTTAGGAAGAGTCAATTGTGTCAAAGGCTAAAAAAAAAATCCACTGAATTTAGTGATAGAAATCGGTAAGGTTCAACGGTTCTTAAAGCCATAAGGAAGAGGCGGAAACAGTGGGGGGGGTAAGAAAATGAGCAAAGCAATAGTAAACATCTCTGTGTATGTCTCTGGCTATGAAGGAAAAAAGAGCAATTGTGTCAGCAAAAAGAGGTGAGGCAAAATGAGGGTTCTGAAAAAGAACACAGAAAATCAAAACATAAATCACAAATGGACATACAAATTAGTGCCTATTTTATTCCTGGTTTAAATGAAAATTAGAAGAGAAATGACAAGATATATCTATCTATAGTTAGGAGTTTCAGATAATTTTCCAATTACGTCCATGGCCAAATTAAACCTGCTCAGAACTCTTCAAGCTGAATCTTCTCCTCTTGAGTACTTTAACACTTGATATCTACTTTTGTTGTGACACTTACCATATGTACTCTAATTACCATTTGTAATCTCTTCTAATTATAAACCACTTTAGGAGAATTGTTTAATCAACACTTAGCCAAGGGCCAGATGCATAGTAGGTGGTCAAAAACGCATGGAGAATGTTAAATAGCTCACAAAAGCAAACGCTCAAAACATACTTTTCTAAATAAACAACAAAATTTATCTCTCACAGTTCTGGAGGCTGGGAAGTCCCAGAACCCACATCTTAAATGCATATTCTCCTTAAGAAATACTGAAAGAATACCGAAGGGCACAGTTTCCAGAGGACAAATCTAATTAAATCTTAAGGCCTAAGCCATGCCCAGAATTTTATGATTAGTGTCATCCTTGCTAACACTTTTTCTCCCCAAGGAAAAACAAGAAATCACAGATTTTATCAGCATTCTGTGATCCATAAAATGGCACCAAAAGTTCATGAAAAAAATGTCTTCCAGGAGGAAACTTTAGCTGATTAAACTGGTCAATTCCATTGGCAATCAGTGCAAATAAAAAGCCTTCAAATCCTAGTAAATAGCATGAAGTCCAGCCATTCAGCTGAGCTATTAGGACACTGGGTGCTGTCCCTTGTCACAGCCACTACTGGGGCACTGCATGCATACTGCTCAGCAATAGCATGGGGTCCTTCTCTACTGCACGGGGCCCAAAGGGCCAGTCTAAGCTCAAAGAGCTCAGAGCTGACATTTGTGCTACAGAAGTCTAAAGCCCGTGGGGATGGTTAGGAAAGCCGCCTTGTGAGAGTGGAAAGGCAGGAGCCCAAACAACAGCTGCTTTGCAGCTGGGTCACAAAGAGAGCAAGAAATCCTCGACACCATAAAAGGTAGTGGATGATGGGAAGGCAATCTCATGCCTCCATTTGTCACTGGCAGCGTGCCACTTGCTCTCAACTCCAAATGCTCGCGCAGGATGATGAAGCCAGATGTAAATAATTCCCTAATTTCATTTCATTTCATTTTTTGCAGAAAGCTTCGGCAGTAAAGGACATAGACGGTTATTTATTTAGACATAAAATTCTTTGATGATTTAACCAGGGTACTGAAGAGAGCACTGGATTCAATAACAGAAACCCTAGTTCTAGTCTGGTTCTGACACCAAGAAGGTAAACAGCCACGGAAAGCCACTAATTTGAACAAGTTTCATTTTCTTCAGTTGTAAATCAAAGAGCTTGGGTTAACTGGACTCTGTTGGTTACAATTGTCTGTTAGGAAAAAATGGGATTCAATTCAAAAGGGATGGCAAAAACTCCAAGTTAAAGAAAAATAACTTCTTAATTCATGGTGTCCTTTGCTCGCAGTGCTTTCCAGTCCACAATAAGGGACCATTGGCTCACTTCCCCAGGTCTACTCAGCTGGAACCAAGGCTGGGAGAATAGCTGCAACTTTGAACCAAAGAAGTTCATTTTCATGTACTAAGAAATGAACTAAATGGAGTTGGAATAAATGATCTATTTGCATTTTTCTTCTGAAAGCGACTTCAAGGTAAATATGCTCATCAAAAAAGGTTCCTAAACTAGACTACATATGCACTGGCATTATACAGTGTGGTTCTAAGTAATTCCCATTTGCCTGAAACTGCTCTCTGTGCCCACCGCTCCAGTGTAACTCACACAGCAGCACTCCCTGGTTTGAACGAAACTTCTCCACTTAGCCTAATTCTCGTCTGCCCTTCACAGGCAGTCACTTGAATTTGATGAGTCAAATAAATGATGGTTGCTGTGATGCTGCCACATGCTACCAAATGAAGTCACCAGGCTCCATCAGTAGACCCTTGTGGACTCACTGTGGCCTCGACTTGCCATTCTCCAAGCCACTCCTAACAAAGAAGGCAGTAACAGAGGTGCTGCTTCTCAGCACAAGACCATGGGGATCTTTCAAGCATAATTCAGTGGTCCTTCATCGTCTCTGCTTACCAAAACACATTTTTCAAGTAGTCCGTTGCCATAGTACACAGCAACTCTACTTTCTCCCTTTGTAGGTTACAGAAATAATAAGAACAGAAATATTACAGATTTTCATGTACCAGGTCATGTTTCAAGCATTTTATATGTGTTACCTTGTAACATACCTGAGACACTATTAAGACTCCTGCCTTCCAGAAGAAGAAACTGAGGCCGGGACATGATAACGTATCTTGCCAAAGCACAGAAGCTTGCCTTGGCAGAGCTGGGATGCAAAGAGAGACCATTTGGCTTCATACTCTGTACTCTTACATCATAAGCACATTCTAGCAGTTCACTACCAGGAATTGTCATGCTATACAATAACAAAACATATGGAGCAAAGATAAACTCATGGTCTTGCCTATCTATCCATTTCTCATTATGTATTTAGAGAGTACCCACCATGTGCCTGGAATTGTAAAGATAAAATGAGAGGATCCCTGCTCTCTTATATGATACCACCTCATGTTGGTTCTGGAGAGAGACTCTTGCCAACTATAAGAATATAAGAAAAGGGCTCTTGTTAGACACATGCTTAATAAGTACAGGAGAAAACAGAGCACAGTATCTATTCTTCCTCAGTGAGGGGGGCGGGTTTCAAAAAGGAGGTGGCACACTTAAGCTGACTCACAGATGGAAGAAAGTCTGGCTGGGAATCAAGACAACTGGCCCATCTAGTCAGTCCCAGAATTAGTGGCTTGAAATTTCTGTTTATAAAATCCAAATTAAGAAACCTGTTGAGAAAGTCTATGTGATGGAGAAAATTTTTATTTCAACACTATTTAATAGGAGATCTGCAGTTTACAAAGATTAATTTGATACCAACCAACTTAAAACTTTTACTTGAAAAAAATAAGGTTATTTCACAACTAAATCAAACTTCCTCTTTCCGCTAAACTAATGATTTCTGAATAATAGTAATTTTCTGCGACATACAAAGAAAGATCTTTTGAAAACAGCATTGGTTAGTAAGCAGTACTGGTTTACTTTTACTTCTAGAGTGTGAAGTGACTAGAGGTGGTATATGTAAGACTACAGGAACCTCTAAACTAGGTGGAAAGTGAAAATACACACAAATGACCAGAGGTTGGCCCGCTGCCAGTAGAATGAGTCTGTATGTATAAATACATATGACAAGCATATCGCTGGACTGGATCATTCCCAAGTCCTAGCAGTATAGTGTACTGGCTAAAGCATGCACATGTGTTTTGCTATTATTACAAAATAAAATTTTCTTTCTTTATGTCTTTCTGACAGTGAGAGAAAATGTGTAATTTCACAAGAAAATGTGGGCCACTAATAGAAAAAAATTGAATACAGAGGTAACAGGGTGACAGAGAATAGAAAGCTGAAATGTCTTTTCCTCTAAATAGACAATTTAATAGTCGTTTGGCTTGGGGATAAATTATCACTGTCAACATCTGAGAACGTCTGGCCCTTGATAGGAAAAATGTGGGATGTAGGCTGCACAGGACTTATGAAACATCAACCTCCCTGACTGTCTTCATCACACTGTACAGTTTAACTGTCACCTGAGGTGGCAGGTTTAGCTTTGAGATATAAGAGAGGGCTGGGGATTTAGCTCAGTGGTTAGAGTGCTTGCCTTGCAAGCACAAGGCCCTGAGTTCGATCCCCAGCACCAAAAAAAAAAAAAAAAAAAAAAAAAAAAAGAGATATAAGAGGGACTGAACTGGTGCTCCTGATCATACCGGCACTCTCCCCAAACCAATGCACAGGTGTATAGAATGGCCGTTTCACTAACTTAACATCACTTTTTGCATAACCACTATGGAAGAAACATGTTGACTTGCTCAGGTTCTCAAAACAGAATGTCTATATACGTTGGGGTACATGGTATCATGCTGTGGAAAACATGGACATGGAGTCTGAAGATTTGGGGAAAATCTAAGCTCTTAAATTATTAAATCAAAGTCATTTCTATTTTAAAATGTGTCATAAAAAGAGAAACATTGGCATAAAGGAAAGAACACTGCCTTGCGAATCAGACCTAAGTTTGCATACCTCCTCTAGCATGATCCTGAGAATAATGAGCTCCGCAGGACAGATACTAGCGTCTCCTGAAGCTCAGTTTCTTACAGGGATAACAGTGACACCTCCTGATGAGGGCTGCAACTGAGAAAGGACATGTGGAGCTCTTCTATGTGTTCAAAGAATGTCAGCTACTGTGATATTTGAACAACAGGGATGGCAGTACTAAAGTACAGTATCTTAAAGCGATTAAATGAGGTAAAATGTATTCTAAAAGCATAGCAAAGCAATACTTTCTGAGTATTTAAAAGAAAGGAAGAAACAAACAAAAAACCACCACCCCCACTAACAAAAACAGTCTCTTTGTAATTAGACCTTTTATACCTAAATTCATTTAACCAAAAGCAAAACATGGGCATACATGATTATTTATGATAGAGTTAAAATGACATTCTTGGAAAATACCCACATGAAGATCTTTGAGATCTGAAATAATTTGTTATCAACCAAATTGTCTTTGTTCTGGAATGTTTCACAAGACCGCAGGCAAAATTTGCCTTTATGGTCTAGGAAATTTGAAGAAAATGGAAAGCAGGGAGAACAGTAAAACTGAAGGTGGAGGTTATAGTTAAAAGAACTTAGGCTCCCTTTTGATCAAACTGGAAAACCCATATAAATACGGGTGACAGTTTAAGAATCCGCACCTCCTCTCTCGGAAATATGTATTTTCTAAAGCATCTATTTTCTCTTTGAAATGTTGACATGGTTTGGCAAGCTCAGGCTGAAGTAGTTAGCAGGATTTAAGTTGCCACCAATCTTAGAATACAAGAAAGTAAAAGAGTTATAGTTGACTCCGAATATTGCGAAACACACGTACTTTTTATTTTGGAGAAGGAAAACTTTAAACAGAATACAATTTTATTAAAATCTGTCATATATCACATATTTATTTCACATATTTTTGCTCGAAGTAAATTGCTATAGATGAGCATGCTAGTATTTCTTTATGTTGTTTATAAGCATAACGAATCTGGGTATGGTAGTGCTTGCTTGTAACCCCAGCATTCTGGAAGGCTGAAGCAGGATTGTCACAAGTTTCAGTCGAGCGTGAGCAACTTAGTGACTTATTTTAAAATAAAAAATAAAAAGGGTTGGCAATGTACCTCAGAGCAAAGGGCCTGGGTTCAATCCCCAGTACATATATACAGAGTCTGCCAAAAAATGTATACACACTTCAGGAAAAGAAAAATAGTATGATATTTTTAAAACAGATAGTGTTACCCTCATATGGGGAAGCCTCGAGGATGTCATATATTGCAGAAAACCCACTACACTGCCAGCCCTTAGAGAAGAAATTGAAAACGCATGTCTACCAACCTCGATGACCAAGGTTACCCAAGCAGCAGTTTGCCGGACTAATAAATATCTGGAAGCTGATGGCCACCACTTTGAGCAACTCTTGTAATTGTAGAGGCCAAAGGTAACTTGTATTGATCTCATGATGTCTTGATAAATTTAGTATTAAAATATTATACAAGTTTTTCTTTTCTTGAAGTATGTATACATTTTCCTGAAGTGTGTATATATTTTTAAAGTGCTAAAGAGACAATAGAAAGAACATTAAAGTTCAGAAAACACCCAGAGAAGACACTATATAGTTTTTATGCAGAATAATTAGCAAGAAACAGTAAATAAGACAATTTTGGGTATTGCTGGACTAATTAGATTCATGATCAAATGAAATTAGAAAAAAGGAGCAAAGAATAAGCTATGTGCTTAAGGAAGGGTCACTTATATCATCTCCACAAAAAGGACTTTCTGTACAACAGTACATAATCATTCTTTTAGAGTGTGCAGCTTCAGATTTGGCAAGAATAAATACTATATTTATTTCACAAATATTTGGATATCTACAATGGTACGGAACAATACTCTTGAGATTTCCAAATAAAGATTTCTTAAATGTATTAACACAGTAGTTATTTTAGTGATTTTAAGAAGAATTAGTGTTACAGTTAAGTGACATCATGTGGGGCAAATGTTAATATTTTCTACGATCAGAACAAATTTCAGCAAAATTACAACAAAACCCACAAAAGATAAGGTTTCTTCTTCTATAATCTTTATCAGTGTAACTTCAACCTAATCACTTCTTATGGAAAGTGTTTCATATTGTTCTCACTGCATTGAATTTATATATCAAGATGACTGTTTAGATAAAATATACAAATATTATGATAATTCCTATAAAACCAACTTATTCCTAGCTGTCATACATCATACTTAATAAAATAACAGAAAATGATCAGTACGTAATGTATATCTGTTCTATCTGTCAGACGAACAGATATACATTATCATCACTATTTTTCATGAAATTCTAATAATTCCCTCTGCAGTGGATAGTTATAGTAAACATTTCTGAAATTCCACTTCAAGGCTATCAGAGAAAAGTATCTGGCAAGAAGATCATACTATACTATATTATCAAACAGAAAAAAAACTGTCATGTCAGGGGCATTTCATTCCTATTTCCAATAATCATCACTGTTTTTACATTCACAGGATTACCATACCATTATAACTGAGATAAAAAGAAGAATGAATATTTTTTATACCTTGAAATGTTGTTATCCCACTACCTGACTCTCTAAATTCTTTGTTCTCTTTGTAATGCTAAAAATCTACTCCTTAGGATTTTTAACTGAACAAAACAAACACAGATCTTCATGTTTTTCTTTGCTTGAAGCCACTTAACACATCATTTCCTTTTCTTTCTAGTTATTCATGTAAACCTTCACCTTTGCCATTTCTTCAAACTTCTCATTTTTCTTCTCTCACCCTTTTCTTCTACCATGCAACACTGAAATAACTTGTTTGTTCAACAAAATTTAACTGCTCTACTGCAATTCCCTCCCTTGGCATCTGAAACAATAAATAAGACCAAGTTGATACCCTATCCCAGCTCTCCAACTAACACAAGACAGACACAAAAGTAGTTAGCAACATAAAAGGTGACTGACGTACCTACTTTCAGGGGACCACAGATTCCAGAAGAATTAGCTCAGTGCAAACAGCCTGAGAAAAGCTGAGTCCATCAGGTCAACTTCTGCTTCTGAGTTATTTTGTCCACATTCTTCCTCTTTTCTTTCCTTCTTTTTCCTCTCTCCCTCCTACCCTTTGTTATTTAATTTTTTTTTTTTTTTAAATTTGAGGGGCAGGGATTAAGCCTAGGCCTCTACTCTGAGCTACCTCACCAGTGGTTTTTTTATTTCTTACTTTGAGACAGGGTCATGCTAAAATGCTCAATTGCCCAGACTGGGCTGGAACTTGCAATCTTCCTGCTTCACCCTGTAAGAGTGCTGGAATTACAGGTATATAACATTGCCTCTGGCTTCACTTATATTTGCCTAACAAGTACTTACTAAATAAGCATGGGTTAAAAGTCAAGGTAGTAATAGTTTTGGACAGACATGGTATCAATTTCTGCTGCCTAAATAAACAAACAATAGTATTGACAGGACTCAACTATCACTTCAGTCGTCATGTGCAGGAAGAACATGTCCCAAGGCTGCCTGGAAGAACTCTGCACTGTTACGTGATGAGGAGCACGTGGGTTGGGTGGGTGGACAGGACTTCACTAACGAAGACACAGAAAATGACATTTCAGACTAAGGACGCAGACTATCTGGAAAAGACAAAGAATGAGTAGATGTAACATATTTAGGGAGTCATCAGTTTAATACTGTGAGGGTTAGTGGCTGATGAGGCTACAGCCAAGTAATAAACATCACCACCACCACCATCATCGTCACCGTCATCCGGTTCTCACCGCTAAGGGTTAACATCTACTGAGTCCTTACAACACGCCTACCACAAGCGTGTTCTAAATGCTTTACACACATGTATGGACTATTTAACCTCTACAACCGATTCAGCAAGAAAATGTTTCTCTCTCACTTTACAGACAAGAAGAATGTAAGAAGAGAGGAGAGAGGAAGGAAGAAAGAGTGAAAAGAAGACAAGGGACAGAGGAAAGACAAAGTCAGTGTTTTTTCCAAGATCCAAGAGCCTCTGTGACCAAGTATATTTTTCTTCATATTTGTTTTACACTTTTGAAATACTAAGAAAACATCTACTGAACATTTACTATGTACGATGCATTATGCTTGTGTCATGGGGAAAGAAAAACATGAGATACATTCCACAAATAGTTGTGATGCCTGTTATACTCAGACACAGATATAGACACAGATCGAGATAAAGACACACAGAAATACAGTGTGTAGCCACAAAGGTAGCAGTGTGATGAAGGATTAGACAATCTAGGGTGAAGGTTCTAAGACAGTTGATAGAATCTCAAGAATATAAGGAAGAGGGAGATTAGTTTTCACAGAGGCTTTGGGAAGAAAGGAAGGAAGGAAGGAAGTAGGTTGGGAAGGAAGGAAATCAAAACCAGGTCACAAAAATTTCTTCACTCTTGTTCTTACAAGAAAAAAAAAAAACTGGACAAAGGGACAATCAACTTTTCATGGCTCCATCAGAGAACTGAGTTGAAAGACTGAAATGTGGAAAGAGGAAATTCTGGAGAGCCACATGGAGATGTGCTTATCCGATGGAAAGGTCAAGGGAACCAAAACACAAAAAGGTACTTACATATAAATGGTAATTTCTAGGACTTGCTGAAGTCTGAGTGTGGACTAATGTGGAAGAGAAAACTCCCTGAGGGTCACACTCTAGGGGATCTCCCACCCTTTGCGGGCTTTACCTTCAGGACTCTGACTGACTTCCACAGTGAAGAACCAAAAAAGATCCCCTCTTGGTGATGGCAAGGAAGGGGAGGAAAATTCCTTGTGAAATACATCCCAAGTTTCTCAATAACAAAGACCTAATCTCCACGGTGCAACACCTTCCCAGAGCCTATTCCCAGCACTATAGGGAAAGGACATTCTTCTTATTTCATCTCCATTATCCTTTCTGTCTCACTTAAGGTGGTAGAGGGGAAGAGTGGAGAAACTTGTGAAGGTCACAAGACAGTGACATGGACCCACTCAAAGACTGAGATATATTTGAAAAATTATAGAACACCTGCTCCTCCTCCCACACCTTGCCACCCAGACAGCAAAGGGCCATTACCACAGAGCACAGCTTACCTGAAAGAGCTACAAGACATAGCTTCTGAGAAAAAAGACTCAAAGATGTCTAACAGCAACAGAGGAAATAAAAATTAAAAGAACACAAAGCTTCTAGCACCTATAGCTATAGGAAACACTGAACAAAACCCAACTTCTAGCTAGAGGAACATAAATCCTCTTGAGGAAAGCTCAGTCTCTAGGCATGCCAAAAGAGAAGAAAAATGAAGCCCAGAAAGACAAAGTAATCATCAGAACCAGACTCAGATGTCGGAAAACGAGCCAGATTTTGGAACTATCAGAGAGAAGTTTGAAACAACTATGATTAATATGTTAAGAACGCTAAAGGAAAAGCAGACAATATGCAAGAACAGATGAGTAATGTGAGTAGGAAGAAGTCAGAATAAAAAGGAAATGTTAGAAATCAGAAAGATTGCAAAAGAAATCAAGAGCGCCTTGGACAGCTTTATCTGACGACTCAGCATGGCCCAGGAAATGATCTTTGAGCTGACTACAAGTCAATAAAAGCTTCCTAAAGGGACTACAATGAGAAAAAGAACATGAAGTATATAGGACATCCATGAACTGGGGGAAAATTCCAAATACAAAATATACGGTTAACTGGAATATCAGAAGGGGTAGAAAGAAGACAAAAAAAA
Organism: Hystrix cristata; assembly: GCA_004026905.1. Classification (NCBI taxonomy): domain Eukaryota; kingdom Metazoa; phylum Chordata; class Mammalia; order Rodentia; family Hystricidae; genus Hystrix; species Hystrix cristata. The sequence goes on from PVJO010000192.1 coordinate 163,802, forward strand.
ATTAAGTAATAATGACTAAAGACTTTCCAAACATTAGTGAGTGACATGTAAGTACAGATTCTGATCACCAGAGTTCTCCAAGGAAGATAATTTCCTAAATCACTAAACACAGGCAGAGTATATTCGAGCTACAGAAAACCAGAGACAAAAAAGAAATTTTGAAAGCTATCCAGAGAGGGAGGGAAAGCAAGCGAGTGAGCTGACTCAAAATGGGCACAGGACTAGAAAAGACATTTCTCCGGAGAAGATAAACAAATAGCCAAGAAGCAGAGGAAAGATGCTACACCTCATTCACAATCAGAGAAACCCAAGTCAAAGCGGAGTGACTTCACAATGGTGGAATCTGACGAACTACCTGAAGCCAGGTCATCGGGTTAACTTACACATGGATAATACACACACTTTCCATGAGGCAACAAGACTGGCTCTTCACTTCTGTGCTCCTCCCAAACCCCAGGTGATTAGGACAAAACAGACCAAGTAGCAAGTGAGAAACATTCTAAAAACTAGATGGCTAACACTCCCCAAAAAATCATCAAGACAAAGTGAAGCTAAGAAAATGTCACAGCAGTAAAGCCTACAAAAATGTGACTACTAGATAGAATGTGGCATCTTAAGTGGGATCCTAGAACAACAAAAGATCATTAGGGGAAAAATGAAACCTGTATAAAAAAATGGGACTTTAGTTAATAATAATGTGTCAGTATTGGCTCATTAATTATGACGAATATCACATTGATATGACATTGATGATGAAGAAAACTGGGTATGAGACAAATTGGAACTTGCTGTACTAATGTCATGATAATTCTATAACCTAAAATTATCCTAAAACAAAGAGTTTGTTAAAAACTCATTGCATTAAAAATGATATAAAGTCCACAAAATTTAGCCTTTATTTTATCAGAGTTAAAAATACATGAGTGTCTGTTGCAATAAATTATCCTTTTTCTCATGTCTGATACACTTTTTAACGCAAATTTATAAGATAAAATTTTTAAAGAAAATTCCGATTCAAACTGCTGAATGCAGAAGAAAGGAAACCCAATAATGAAAAACTTAAAAGTTGTAACTGTTTCCTCTGATGTATTGTTCTGTACAGAATATAAGTAATGTTAACTATAAATGCAGTAGGAAAAGATTTTAAATACTACAAACGCCAATGCTATTTCTATTTCAGAAGAACTATTTTTAAAAACAAAACAGTTGCATTTGGTCAATCATTAATAAATTTATGGATAAAGTTAATGAGCATAAAAACAACATTGTTCAGTGTTACTAATATTGTGAAGATGACAAATACAGCCTCAATTTTATAATAAAATTATCAACTGACAGTTTCACTTTCATGTGTTTTAGACACATTTAGATTCTTGGTATTTTTAGGGCAGCTCTAATCCCAACATGAACAATTTCTTTTTTCTTTCAAAATGTTGATGCTGGTGGTACTTCCTTCCTCATTTCTTTCTCTGTCCATTCATAATAGAGGAAAGCAAAGAACCACACTCATTTTTTGCTAAAATTTTAGACACTTCACACTACCTCACAGAAATGAATTACTGAACAACCAACACGCAGGTGCTCCAGCTACTAATTCATGGACTGTCAGCTGACCAGTGGAGCAGTAAAAATCAGTCTCTTTCACTTAGTGTATTTCTAAAACTTTGTACTTGCTGTGTTTTGACACCTTTCAGTTTGATATATTATAAACTTTCCCAAAGTATATTCAGCAGAACATTCTTTTCTCAGGATGGTAAGAAGTTCAATTTAAAAAAAAAAAAGTGTTCCGTGACAAGTATATTAAATGGAGTCTGAAATATAAAAAGACTTTCTGAGCTTTTGTGGATAATATGCATACATATTTTAAGATGGGAATACAGTATGCAGATTTTCCAACACTAATTTGACTACTGAATTTTTTTAAAGGAAAAGCCAAGGCGGGGGATGTAGTTCAGTGGTAGAGCACTTGCCTAGCACATGTCAGGCTCTGGGTTCAACCCCCAACACCAGTAAAAAAAAGAAAAAAGAAAAGGAATATCTAGGTGCATGAGTGTACAATGGAATAAGTTTTGAGAATATTGCTTTAAGAGAAACTATCAAAGTGATAATAAGGAGTAAGATCTTCTTGGTACTCCTACATTTTACCGTATTTGAAATTCCTCATTTTATTCTTATCCGAAAGCTCTATTTCCTATGTGCAGTACACTGCATGTTGACTGTCCCCAAAGGTCCCTATGTAAATGATCCGCACAGCAGCAGCACTGAGAGGTACTGTGAACTTTAAGAGGATGGCACTATAGCAGGACCACTTGCCAAGAGTGGGAGATCATGTGTCAAGACAAGAAGTAGAGAGCAGGGAGGGCCAGTCTTACTCTTTTATTACCGCCCTCTCACAAGAACTCCCAGGGTCACATAAGAACTACATTAAGTCTTTCTAAAGGCAGTACACACAACTTCCTGATTACTCCCCATTAGGTCCTGCCTTATAAAGCTGCACACCTCCCAGACTGCCAATGTAGGTACTGTGTCCAACACATAATACTTGGGGAGACACACTTAAATGATGTCCATACAATACACACAGCAAATCTGCTCAGTTCCTTGTACACAAGTATATTTGTGTGTTCATACAGATACAGATACAGACGACAAGCTAGAAGACCTTCTGCATAAGCGGAAAATGGAAAGAAGGTAATTGTCACTTGTGGCAAATGCGTACACTAGGAGGAAAAGAGGCAAAAAGATACCCAGAGAAAAGCACCCAGAGCCAGAGCTTGGATTTCAACTTAACCCTGTACCTCTGCTAAGCTAATCTCTTTGAAGAACACAAAGAAACCTTACAGCATGAAAGCATGGGCTCTTGATCAGTAACTTTTTTGCTTAAAGCGAGTAAATTTCTGACTCAAGCAGACAAAGTCTATTTCTGTTCTAGCCATCAGTGCTTTATCCATTTTCAAAGACAAAAATATCTCAGTTTACACTATCTATTTCTCCATTACATGACATCAGAACACATGGCTTTATATGACAGTCAGTGCCCACCTTAAACTCTATGCCATGTGACTAATGTCAACCTGACCGAAGGGTCTTATTTCTATGTGAAACTTTCGGCATGTTGCTGTCTGCTACCTAAAATATTATTACAGCATGCACACTGAATTACGGTATATGCTCAGGAATGTACCCTACCCTGTCACTTTTGACAAAGAGCCTCAATTAGGTCATAGACATGAGAATCCTGCCATTGCAAGCCTCTGAAGAGAATTATGTCTCAGAGTATGAATAAAAATAAATTACTAGACAGGTAGCACTCAGGTGCTGTGGCTCCAACTCAATGTTTTACCAGTTAAACGTTTACCAAGTAAAGGTCAAAGTCACTTGCTCAGGCCTTCCCTGCTTCCGAGCCCCACTCCTACCAGTCTGCCATAGCACGCACCTTTAAATTTTAAAATCTGAGGGAAGCTATACCTGTCACCTGTAAATTAAAAGTCAGTTTTAAGCTTCACTCTTACTACTTTTTGTTACTTCACATATATACTTAAATCTTTTTATTGGAAGCTATGCTAAAATTCTTTTTACTTTAAAAATATACATGGAAAATGCCACCCCACTGCATAACCACGAGAAAACAATCTAAAACCTGAATGAAGATTAGTTTTTAAAGTAAACTTTTATGCATTTTGAAGTTAGGCATTTATGCATACCGTGTGAGGTACCACGTATACATGTTTCAGCAGAATAAAGCAAATTTAATGCTGGAGAGCATTTTAAATAGTACAGTTAGTGCTCGCTTCAGTAGCACATATACTAAATAATATAGTTAGCAACAAAGAGAAAAAAGGATATAACAGGATTTGAACACAGAGCTGGATTTAACCTCAGTGGACCTTGGCTTCCTTATCTTTAAAGTGGGTATCTAGTTCATGGATATGTCCATTCATGGCAGGATGCGACAGAATAGCAATCCCAAAAGCCTGTTTCATTTCACAATAAAGAGCACGAGCTAATTTCAGGAGATACAGCGTTTGATAAAATCAAAGAAGAGGCGGGTAAGGAGCGCCCTGCCCCATATCTGCTGTTTAACTATGAGTCAGGAAAGCAACTGAGAGGATTTACATGGAGGGAGATAAGCAGACTGACAAGTTTAGATGGCCCTAGAAGCTCAGGGGAAAAAAAAAAAAAGAATCTGAATCCAGAACTAACGGTGTTTGGAGCAAGTACGGTTTTAATAAAAACTAAAGACACAATCCACAGCTCACAGGTCCTCCTACTTCAAGATTGCAAGGCTCATAAACTTGAAAAAGTGGTGTGGGTAAACAGAAGGAGAAATGACAAAGACCTTACAGCTTGTGAACACATCGCTGAGTGGCCCAGTTTTGAACCTGTTTATGAGTCTACATAAATGAATAAGCTAGCCAGACTTGGGGTGACACGCCTACAATTCCAGCCAATCGGGAGGCCGAGGCCAGGGAATACCCAAGCCCGAGGCCAGCCTAGGTTACTTAGCAAGATCCTGTCTCAAAACGAAGTTTTCAAAAAGGGCTGGGGATGCAGCTCACTGGTGCAAGGCTTCCCTAGTATGTGCGAGGCCTTGGGTTCAATCTCCAGCACTGCAAAAAGAAAAATGGAGTATCTTGGAACTAGTATAGCATCTTTACGTGTGTGCGTGTGTGTGTGTGTGTGTCGGAGGGGTCCTGTGTGTGTGTGTGTGTGTCCGGATGGTTCCTGTGCGTGTGTGTGTGTGTGTGTGTGTGGGGGTCAGATGGTGCGTGTGTGTGTGTGTGTGTGTGTGTGTGTGTGTGTGTGTGTGTGTGTCGGATGGTTCCTGACTTGCAATGTGTTAACTTACTTTTCTCATTTATGGTGGTATTAAAGGAACACGCATTCATGAGAAGCCATACTTGGAATTTCTGTCTTTCCTGGGCTGGGAAGTATGACGCTGTCTTGCGATACTAGGCGGTTCTCAGTCAGCCATGTGACTGATCACCAGATGAAAACTGCACTCTCCTACACCATGTTATGCTTGGTAACTCAGGTGTATTAAGGGCATTTCTGACTTAGAAAAATTTCAACTTATGATGGTAGCACCATCCTAAGAAAAGCATTTGTATATATATACACCCAGATACCACAAGAAAAAAAAGGCAATCTCGCTCGGTAAAAGTGTTGGCCTGACTGCTTATGAGAAAAGATGTTTGTTGTAAAAAATGTATATAGTTTATACAAAGCTGTTTTAATGAGGAAAAGCACTCAAATTTTCCTCTGTTTTAAAGACTAAAATGTATTATATTGGGCAAGGGAAGAAAATGTCCAAATGGGAGAGGGAACAAGGGAGGGGGAAAGGAACAGAGGGACAAGAGAAATAAGAAATGGAAGGAAAATATGGAAGCAAAGCTTTTGTAAATAGGGAGGGAGGAGGGGGTGAGGGGAGGGGAATGGGAAAAAAAGAAGCAACAAGGTATGTCATGTACAGGTACAAATGCCCTATGATGAATGTTATCACTATGTACACCTAAAATGTACCATTAAAATAAAATTTTAAAAAATTACAAAAAAAATTTTCCTCTGATATATTATTAAAATTTATAATGATCAGAAAATATAAATCATAAATTAAAAGCGGGACTTTACTCCCATTAAAACATTCCATGCTTTATTATGTGACAGGAGAATTGACACAATGTAATAAAAAGAAAAACATATTGAAAGTCATGAATTCAAGTATCGTAGTGTGTAAAGGTGCTTATTTAACAAATTAAAGAACTGTAAAATGAAGGGGAAAAGTCCCCACAAAGAGATGCTTGAAAAAGTGAGATGAGTAAACATAGGAGAAATGACATAAAAACAAAAGCACGCATTTTTTCTCAAACACTGAAGCACATGTGTGTAGGTATAAGACAACTAAAATTTTTTCACGTGGCCTTTAATACCAAAGAATTTGAGTATTTTATTTTTTTACTGTTCCTGAGACTATCTAGCAAAATAAATGATGACTTCTATTAACTCACAATATAAAAGCAGAGTGAGAGTCAGGGATAGTACAGAGATATTTGATTTCCTATGTCACTTAGTGGAATAGTATAAGGAGAATAATAAAAGTTTCACCCTAGACAATAAAATGTACGTCCTGAATTGGGGAAGAGGGCCCTAAAAATGGACTATAAGATCCACTATGCTTCTGGCTAAAAATAATACTGTGATAACATTATTTCCTGAATACTAAATCATAAATTTTAGGTAAGGTAATCTTATATGAAAGTTTAGTTAATATTGTATGGCATTAAATATTTTTTCATATCTCTTCTAATGTCAATAGCATGAAACAAGATACAGTGTTTTCTTTTTTCAAAGAATTAATTTTGCAACTTGAATTGTATATATCTATAATAAAGACTGAATGAGAATTACAGGAAAAACTCCCTTTTTCTCTGTTCTCCTTCCAATCTAAACTTGATTGTGCATGATTGTAATAAAGTGGAGCAAACCTAAATTGTCAACATTCAAAATGGAAAAAAATGTCATTCTGCAGAAGACCAAATGGATAAAAAGTCTCAGCTTCAAAACAGTATTAATAATTATGAAAGGCCCATGAAAACACACAACACTGTACCCTCAGACAGACTACACCAACACCATTCTAGCTTGGAAAACAGGCCTTTTGGTGGAACCTCAAGTACTTTCACAACTGGAGTTTTATGTAGACCAATTAACTTTGGCTAGACAGAGAAGTCTGGCTCAGTGTTTCTAAGCAATAGCCAAAATAAAGGTCTTCTATATCAGGTATTACTGTCAGAGTCTCCAATATCCTTCTGTCTCTCCTACTAACCTAAATCTGGAAAATAAGCTACCAGCCAAGTTCGTTTTTATTGCAATTTAAATCAGTATTAATTTTACTGGCTTGCAAAAACCGCAAAATATTTGATTTAAAGACAAAGAGACAAAATGAAGAAAAGAAAAAAAATAAAAGTATGTGCACACAGCTAGTGAACCCACACAGCTTTAGAAACAACGAGAAAATCATCTGAAATACAATAATGGAAATGTTATTCCTTCCTCACTCTTACAGCATGCCCAATTTTAAATTCATGGCATTAGCCCTAGGTAACAGAGTTCAAACAAGGAATAAATCACAATTTTAAACAGAGCAATTCAAACTCAGCTTGTATTTAGTGTTTTAATTGGACATGACATTGGTATGAAAGTTCCATATATTTTAACGGGATGTCACCTGGGCCTAACTATATTTAAGCATGGAGGCTACCAGTGACTTTAATGCAGAACTATTCCCCAAGGCACTATGGAAAATTTGTATTAGAGGTATAATGTAGAACTAAAAGTGTCAATAGCCTAAAACTGACGTCCTATATTCATGACCTATTACACCTAATAATAAAAATACGTTTAACTACTCAAACTAAACTTGTATTTAATGTCAATATTTAAAAATAAGGTATAAAAAGAGCAGGGAAGTGTGGGACAGGGAATTATTTCTAAGAATCTCTAATCAGTTCAATCAGGCATGCCAATGGGAAAAAATTTCCACACTTAAATATTACTTAATATAGGATGAAAAATTAATGACTCAATTCAGGAAAATTCAAGGTTGCATTTAATTCTACTATTTAATTGCTAAGTGAATTTTGGGATGTTCCTTAAATCTATGAAATTCACTTTCTCCATTTATAGAACAAGGAGAGAGTATTTCCCAAGGGTTATGCAGCTTCTTTGAATTAACACATCAAAAACAGGCACTCCAGAGATCAATACCATACCTGTTGATTCGGAAGATTACTTTATGTCCATGTCACAATCAAGTCCCTTCCGTTCGGTAATTCAGCACAGATCATTAAGGATTACAATAATGCTTAGCATGGAGGAATAATTCTAAATAGATGTGTTGGGAAGAAGAAAGGATAAAGAAGAGCATCAGGCTACAGAAATGAAAGTACTAATCTTGTCCCCAAACATTAAATAACTTAAAGCAGAAAGGATACGGGCATTGTTACCAAGGAAGTGAAGCGACATGTGATAAAGAAATAAAAGGATAAGTAAAGATGACTCCCTAGCCTCGTGTCCAGCGTCAAAAGACAGGCATAGATTTATGTGTGCCATTCAATTTGGAAGTGTTACTGTAGACATACTGAGAAAGTGCTACGAAGTACACAGAAAGAGGTAAAAAATGCTTGAGAGAGCAGGCAAGACTTCACAGAGGAAATAAAATTTCAACAGGCAGAGAGAGGAAAAGGATATTTTTGGCAGAGGAATAGAAAGGGTACAATCTATAGGATATGCCAAAGCACTCTGGGAAACTTTAAATCCTTTTAAACTTTTCTAAATACTATAAATACTACATGAATTCTTAAGGAAAAACTTGTAAGAAAAAAGGTCATGCCACTGACTGTAACAAAAGTATTAACAATCAATTTTTTACTAGAATTCTTACACAAAATCTTACTATACTGTCTAAATCTAGTATAGTTGCATGATATTTTTACATAGTTTGCCTTTGGTCAGTTTTGACAAGAAGGTAAAAACGTCACTCCATTTCTGTTTCTCTTCTTTTGAGAAAAACATTGAGAAGTCAAAATTTGTCGCACTTTCTACCTTGTTATTTCCAAGCTAAGTCAGTGACATATTACCATGCTAAGAAACCCACAATTACACAAAGCCAATCCACCAGGATCAGAGATTTCCCAAATCTTACTATTTAGAAAGAAACTGTTAAAGATGGTTATGGGGTTTGGCACTGTAAGTTTAAGCCATTCCATAATGGAGGTTGTATTTCATGTAATCAGCAAGTCGGAAACTATAAAAGTCTTTGTGGGGGCAAAATTAAAATTTTGGATTGTAATACATGAATCTTTTCTTCCCTTCCATATGTTTCTGTAAAGTAAAACTTATAAATCTTGTTTTTTTTAAAGCATTCTGAAAAGAATAAAGCAGGCCTTAAAATCATATTTTTGGTACAGAAAGTTTAAAATATTCAGCCTTGAAAATCAAAAAGAAAAAAAAATAAGGACACATGGTTTCTATATCCAGTGTCATGGTCCAGGCATATTCAGAATTATGTACATTTCTGCTTCAATTTTCTTTTCCAGCTTTTGAGGGGAGTGAATTAGGCATCTAAGACTTTTATAATTATTTCTGAAGGTGGTCACTTAACAATCTAACTCAAAATATTTCCATTTGAATTCCCTAAGAAAATCGTCAGATAGTGTTGGAGCAAGAAGTATATGAATTCTATTTTTATGTGAAGTTGTGTGAATTATCATCCTATCAGGATCGGAACTGGGTTCCAAAGATAAAATAATTTTTTTAAGGAATTAAAACAGGTAAAAGGCACGAAGAGCAACTTGTACCTTTCACTTTGAGTAATGTTCTCCTTTCCTTCCGTCTTTTGTTGGACTCCATATTGATTTCTCTTACAATTTCTTCTTTCATACTTTTTATTCCCGTTTTTGTGTCGGTAAATGAGATTTCTTCATCTTTATCTGACTGTCCTTCTATGAAAACTGTTACTATTATCATATTTTTTCCTAAAACTTCTGTCTTGTTTTTTTTTTTCCCGAAGTATTATACATATACATATTTTTTCCAAGGCATCATGCTTCATGAAATGCTACATGGTACTGTCAGGATTATTGTTCTCTTAAAGGTTTCTTCATATTTGCTTCTCCTAGTAATTTGCTTCCTACCATACCCTCCATTTGACGCTTACCTAATATGAGCGAAAATCCTATGCTGTCTATGGCTATTTAAGCATTAATAAAAACTCAGTGAAGCGCCTAAGGCATAGATAGATTTTCTCCATGGAGCCAGTGACTTATAGGGGACCTTCAAATTTAGGTATATGGAAATATTTTCCCTAGAATAATTTAATTTTTTAAGATAAGAACTCAGTGATTTCTTTGGAGATAAGGGATGAGGGGAAAAGGTATACAGCGGGGAAGGATAAAGATTCTGTGTTGCTGTTATTCTACGTAATATAGTGGAGGGATGTCAAAGATCTGAATATCCTGAGAGGACTTTAATCAATTCTCTTTTCACTCCCCATCTTAATCCACTTCCTGTTGCTATAAAGAAATGCCCAAAGCTGGGTTACATATTTTAAAAGAAGCTTATTTAACTCACAGCTCTAGAGATTCAAACACAAGGCATCAGCATCCTCTTTGCTCTGGTGGCAGATGGCACCATGGGGACAGCATGAGAAGAGGGGACATCATAAGACAGGACAGGAAGTCAAGTGACTTAGCAGTCAGGCTTCTCTTTTGATAACAACTTGCTCTCACACAAATTCACCCTTCAAGATCAGCACTGACACCTCTGGACAGTGATGGCCCCAAGCCCTCACTACTGCGGAGGAGTCCTCACTCTTTCAAGGTTTTACCCTCTATTCCCACCACTTTGGAAGACACGCTGGAGCCATATCTAAACCATGGCACCACTCCCCTTCAGCCCATTGCAACTGCGCGAGCTGGTCCCAAGCCCGGGACCTCTCTTGTGCATTTGTTTTACCACAGTAACGGGAAGTCTGTGGAGGGCGAGGCCAGTTCCTGGCATCTGTGGACAAAGTAAAGATCTGACTGATTTGTTCACAGACTGAAACTGATAGCCCTACTTTACACCCTTAAATCACGCTCTTCTATCAGCTGCCTGAGCACAAGCCTCTTCGGGATTTGGAGCGAACTGGATTTTTCACTGTTACCCATTCCAAACAAAGTGCCTTTAGACTGTAGTTTCCTATCCTGATAGATCAGTCGTAACACTTCCATCTGCTTTCTGCTTTTCAAAAATCCCTTTAAATACCTTATCCATTGGATTACACACTCCTATTCAGAGTGTTTTGATTTTCAATTCTTTTTTTTTTTTTTTTTTGAGACAGGGTCTCACTATATAGTTCAGGCTGGTGTTGAGCTCACTATGTAGCCCAGGCTGGCCTTGGACTCTTGGTGATCCTCCTACCTCAGCCTCCTGAGTGCTGGGATTACAGGCATGTACCATCACACCTGGCTCTGTTTCTGTATAATTATTCTTCCAATATTTTATTCTGTGAAAGCATATTCTGGTTTATCTACACGATCAACTTCTTTGTCCATTATCCTTTTTGTGCCATAGTGACACCTAAATGTGTTCTTTTATTTTTTCTTTTAGTACTAAGGATTGAACACAAGGGCTTTGCAATGAGCTATATCCCTAGCACCCTCCTTCTTATATTTTACTGGTCTCACTAAGGTTACTAAATTGCTGGATTGTCCAAGCTGGTATCAAACTTGAGATCTTCCTGCCTCAGCCTCCCAGAGTGCTAGGATTTCAAAAATGTGTCACCAAGTCAGGCTAGATTTGTGTTCTTTTAAAGAACATATTCATAAGGCATTTTGGTGGATTGATTTTTACTTTATTACTTGGCTAAGAAATCCCTGATCATGCAGGCAAATTCAAAACCTAAAGTTAAAAAAACAGAAAAAGCAAAAGAACCTAAGTTTTCAAAGGGAGGACGATACTGACAAAGTCACAGGAAGGATACACTCGTCTTCCATCCAGATGCCATTCTGAGATGATCACATGCTCATGCCGCCTTCTTGCAACAGTATATAAACTTACTCTGTGTTATTCAGATCCTAAGGGCAGGAATTCCTTGGCTTTATTTAACCATCTAATTTCTGGCCTTCCACTGGCTCAAAGTTTTGTTTCCTAGTCCAGAAAAAATAAAAACAAACAAAAAGCCCCTTTTCACTGGTTTCCACAACCAGTACATGATCCCAAATGAGCTGGAGAATCTACCTACTCCTCCGTGTTCTGATCTTTAGTCACTGCTTCATTGCGAGCTCCTGGGAAACTCTCTCACAAATGTATGAGCTCAGCTAAGCATGAAAAGCATACCTGCTACATTTGGTTAGACAAGTCTAGGTATTTCTGAGTGAGATGATCTTAGGTTACTTGGCCTAACAAAAATTTTTTTAAGTGTGTTTTAGTCAAATCTTTGAATGGATATATAAATAAAACATTCTTCTGAAGTAATTCTAAGATATTTATCTGTGAATTCACTTAAGGCATCACCTTCCTGACCATTTGTTTTCTGATTTGATTATACTAATTTATTTTTGTTAATTCTGGAGAGTTTTGGTGGTGTAAGTAAAAGAACCCAGATAGCAGGATTGAAGTCTAGCTATACCATTTATTAAATGTGTGAGCTCAAATAGTTTAATTTTTTGACCTTTCCCTACTGTATGAGATAAACACATTAATACCACTTTTAAATACATAAAATTACCATTTTTTGTAGGTAAGTAAGAATATTATCAAATTTTTTGGTCTCATAGTAAAAAGACTTTCAAGAAACCATGGTCTCCGAGAGCACTTGTCACAGAGTGGGTAGCCAAGCGACAGCTCCACTTACCTGACAGAATGATTTGAATCAAAAAGAATCCCAAGGTTATTTGTCAGAATCAGACTTAATTCTAAGTTGTAGCCAATCTGTGGATAACACTGGCTTGTGGAACACAGTATTGATGCAGATATTGCTATAAGAACAACTACTATTTAATCACACATTTGGGGTTCTCCATTTGTATTTTCAATTGTTACATCAAGGATCATGACACACATTTTTTTTCTGGGCCAAACTCTATTAGCAAAGTAACATACTTTTTTCTGTATTTTATCTGCAAGGTTGTAACAGTGTGACCATTAAGTTGTAGCTTGAGTTAACTGGCTCACAACCCGCACCCATCCCAGTCTGCATGAAGACAATCAATGTTTTCAGGAGTGGGAGAGGTTGGTACTCACTGTGAGAGCTAGCAACTTCCCGTAGGTGAGATGAGCAGGGACGTGGTCCGTCTTGGATCTCAGGGACTCCATGTACCAATGCTCTGCTTCAGGGAGCTTGCTCAATCGCATATATGCTTCTCCTGCAAAGAGAATCACGAGGGTCAAGCTGAGACTACAAGTTCTGCTGTGTACTCCAGAGGAGAGTGACTACAACATCATGTGCCTTATGTTTCAAAATGCCACGAGAAGTTTGAGAACTTTCATCATTAAGAAATAAAGAATGTTTGAGAAGAGTATGTCTAACCTGATTTAAATATTACATAATAAGTATGTCCACCAAAACATCGCATGACATGCATAAATATGCATAACTTCTGTTATGTATTAGTTAAACTAAATTTAAATTTATCGTACAATATATGACCAAAAACTTGAGGTTACTGCTTTCCCACAGCATCTGTGACGGCATCCTCATCAACATGTTTATATTCCATAGCATTTCAGATATTGTGAGAAGTTCTTTCGTTCATTTTCTCATCATCATTTTCATGGTATGGGTGGAAAACTTTGTATTTCAAAAGTAAAGTAAGTTGAGGATTTAGCTGAAGTGGTAGAGGGCCTGCCTAGCAAGTCCAAGGCCCTGAGTGTGTCACACACACACACACACACACACACACACGCACACGCACACACACACACACACGTAAAGTAAAAGAGGAAATGTTAAATATTTGGAAAACAGTTGTGGCTTTGACTTAACCTAGTGACCTGATTCTTAAGCACAGTGCTTCTGTCACCATTTGTTTTCTCAGGGATAAGTGATTCTTTCTTCTGTACAATTATTTATTCCTTTTTATTCACATCCTTTCATTTCTTTACAAATTCAAGTAAGATTAAATGAACAAGGTAAAAATGGGTTTGGATTAAATAACATTACCAGAGTCATTTGCATTTTGTGTTAATAAGTAAATAAAATTTATTAGCTTCATTGGGAAAAATCTGACGAATATATGACAGTTATCAGACATATTCAGCTTCGACAGGATACAAAGCTAGTCTGAGACCTTCAGCCATTAGTCATTACATTCAAGTTACACAATTTTAGTTACTAAATTTAGCAACAAGAGAATAAAATAAAAACAAAGCCCAAAGCAATCAGTTGCCTGCTTATTATCATCCTCTCTCCTTATAATGAAGTACAGAAAAATATTCAATGATAGAAAAAAACTGTATTTTAAGATGAGGATGTATTTAAGTTAAATATTATAGCTCAGTAAGTGCTGCAAATGTAGATGATATTCAGGTTTTGAGACCAGGAACATGGTAACTTGCACCATTTTCCAGATAGCCCTTTACAATTTACCTAATTACAATTATGACAGCATTTTCCATTCGAAGGCACAGAGCCTTTTCCTAAATGTACTACCCACATTGCCGGCAGATTTTTGGCTCCAAAGAACTTGCTCTTTTTTAAAAAAAAAAATTATATTGTTTTTATTAGCTTAGCAAAGTCAATATAAATATGTCCGGTGAACAGTAACGGTGGTCTCCTGACCTTCTGAATGCCCTTTGCTTGGCAGGTTAGTAAAACAATGCTAGCGACAAGTAATATGCACAAAAATTCATATATCCACTCAATTACACGTATGTAATTCTAGTTTTAAGAAGAGTCCTTAAACTACATTATCATAAAAATGATAGTTGGGAAAATATTTTCCCATATAGTATGAAGTATGCTTGCATTTTGAAGATCAATATGTCTTGTACTCTGGGTGGCTACTCTGAAGACAGCAATGCACAGTATAGTAACTACTGTTATGCTCTTGTTACCTGATTGTGAAATTTTGTTTCATTTTTTTCATAAAATAATAAAAATAATACATATTTAGGGCAAGAAATACTGAAGCAAAGACATAAGACTGGATTAGAATACATAAAATAGGCTTTCAGTTGTTAGAATGACAGATGAGGAATTGATTTTTTAAAACCTCCCCAAATCCTGTAATTTTCTTGTTTTCTAATTTAATATCACTGAAAAACTAATACACTGTGAGACTTTCTTAAGGGGGGATATGTTGAACAATTATTGCCAAACATAGCATGTAAGTTTCCTTAGGAAAGTCAAACCTCTTCTTTATACTAATATTAAATATGATTTACATAACAGAAAGGATGCAAAAACACTACAGTATTGAAGTTTTCAAAATGATTAATGATAAATCATATCTAAATACTTATCTATAAAATGGATTAAAAAGCCAGAGGGAAGATGATCTTGCATTATGGGTTCCATCTGGAATCAACATGAAATTCTACTTTGGCCCTTTAAGAGTTCATAGATCAATTTCTGAAAGCCATATAACTAATGTAATTAATATAGCTTACATTTCTTGTTTATAAAATAATTAATTTTTGAGCTAACAGAAGGTCCCCTGTACAGAACAAGAGTATTAGAGAAGCCTAAGTCCGGAGTGCTTTTGCAGTTCAAATCTTTATTCCGTTTAAGTTGTTAATGTCTAAAAATGTCCTTGGACATTTTTAGACAGAGACATTTTTAGACACCTCAGAAAGTACTAGTGTTTTCTATCCATGTCAGAAATTGATCATTATTAAAATCTAACTTGAAATCAATGATTAATTTGTTAATTAACTGGTGGGATGGTTTATGTTCTTTAGTAAGAATTCAGAAGTAGCTTACTAGTTTGTAAAGCTTATGAGATGTGAAAATATTAAAGGGTTATAAATAAGTAGGATAATGTAATAATGGTAAATGTGTAAAAACTCATACTAACTAACCTACTTGGGTAGTATTCATTGTATCTTATAAAACTTCATCCTGGAAATCCTAATAAATGATCCCAACAACAATCATAGATTAAGTATGTGCTATGAAGTAGGGTAGCAAGTGACGGGACAAATATGTAGTTCACATTTACTATTTGTCTAATTCTACATGTTTGGTCGTGCAAAATTTTTTGCTCTCAGTCTCACGGGAGCTTTAACACTTTACCCCACCCAATCACTAGTTGAATATTCATAGCATGTGTGCAAGATAAAATCTATTTTTAATCTTTGTATTAGCTGCACCTTATTAGGGAATGTCACTACCTGGATTTCACAGATGAAAAAGTGAGGAGTCATTTTTTGTATGTAACATACAAAACATACAAAATGGTAAAGCTGCAATTTAAACCCAGAACTACCTGCCCTCAAACACTGCTTTAGCCAGCTGGCAGAGAATAAGCACAAGCTTGCCGGCTCCCAAGCTCAGGTGAAAATTATACTCTCTCACTCACAGAAAATTGTTTCCTAGCTGCAACAGATTGGCTAGCAGGTTCATTTCACTTTGCCTTGGGCTTATCTATCGAATTAAAGGAATAAAGAAGAGCAACAATAAACTATGGCTGACCTTTAAAAATGCTTCCTACACATGTTACTCAATTCTTAGGAAGAAAATATGTGGCACATAAAGTGCACTTTGATCTTATGGTTATCCTTAACACAAAAAAGTCTATAAAAGTGGTAATAAAATCCAGATGAAAAACCTGGAATGGAAGAAAATAATCATGAATAAATTGGATATGTAAAAAAGGCAATTCATTGAAGATTTAAGCAATGTACAAGCAAGATGGAAACTTGCTATTATCACTGACACTGGCAGGGTAGGAGGTGTACATCCCTCATCCACAATAAGGGCTAAAATGACCCATTTTCTAGAGAAGGAAGAAGGGTCAGGAATGAGAAGTGACTTGTACAACTAATACTCCTCTGCTGAAAGGACAGAGTGGCCCCCAAATGATTTTTTTTCTGCATTGCATTAGCATGGTGCTATGTAAAGTTCATTATTTATTATCTATTAACATCCTCAATATATTATTTTGCATTACCCTGATGCTATAATTCACATCATCGTATTTTACAAATGAGGTGACTATAGCTCCCTGAGCTTAATCAACCTGCTAAAGATAAAAATCAAGTAAATTCAAAATTCCTATTAAAAGTTTTCTCCGGCTCTCTGCACTACACCATTCTATGTAAATTCTATCAAAAATAGTCACAAAGGGGATAAAATACCTGCAGAAAATGTCATCAGTGGGTTTACTCTTAGAGCAACAGTAATTATATATATATATATAATTCTTATATATATATTCTATATATATATATAATTCTTCACGATTAATTGAAATATTAAAATCACTTAAAAATTCCATAAAGGCAATGGCCACAGGAAGAGAAAGTTCAATAAATTCAATAAGAAAGTCAAGATACTTGGTCAGCGATAGGGTGGGGAGAAGACAGTTAAGTCATCTTCTCTGGTACTGTGATTTTTCTTAACTTAATAGAAAAAAAAAAAAAAAACACTTATAGTACCCAGGAGCAAAAAAAGCAATGATGACTATTTTTCCTTCTCATCCTGCAAAAAAAATGACATAATAGAGTCATTTTCATAAAAATGAGAAGATTTGCTGTGCAATGATGTAGCGACCAGGTTCATCACCCAGATTTATTTCCAATTCACTCACAGACAAAAGGGATTTTGATGTCTGTAGGCTGGCTTCAGGCACATATAAACCAGTTTCAGATGTAGAACAAATAATGTCACTCTTCCTGCCTAAAAAGCCCCAGGTCTAAATAACCCAGGCAAAGGCTAACTCCTCAAGGAAAAAATATTGGGTTATTGATGATGTAATAGTCTGAAGCTCACTGATTCTTATGTTTCAAGTTACTGTACAGTTCCTGCTTGCAGATAAAGAATAGAGCATGTAGTGGGACATATTATTAAGACTCAATATAGATTCTCAATTTTAAAATATTCATGATCACCCTTATCCAAAAGAATTACCCTTGTCCCAGCTCCTGTGAAATTGTTAATTGCCTTTTCAAGAAATTCTTCATACTTTGCCTATAAATTTAGGTTAGCCAACATGAATAATTCATAGTAGATGTAAAGATAATAATCAGCTATCATTCACTGCTGTTTTCATGAACCTGACAATCTAGAGACAAATAAATAGATCTATCAGTGTCTCTCAAATGTGATTATAGGTGCATCTGACAAAATAAAAAATTACGTTAAACAATTAATACTTACATATTTGATTGCATCTATACCAGAAAAGGTAATTTTATAGATATCATACTTCAAATGAAGAAAAGCTTTAAGTAAATAATAATGCAAATGGTAAATGGTTGTAAACAAAACCACAACAGTAATACAATGGTACATGCCTGACAGACACGGATGACACCAAATTCCACTTATCATCTATAACTCAAAATTATAAAAGTTCCAAGAGTTTATTAAAAACTACCAATCACACTTGGGAAAAAACTCATTTCTGTAGAACACAGCTTATAGCATCTTTTTCTGGTACCTGAAAAAGGGGTGTCTTCATTGGAGAAACACATGTTAAAACCACTTGAAGATTTCATCTTGTCCCATTCGGAATGGCTATCACCAAGACAAAAACATGAGTGTTGGCTAGGATGCAGGAGGAAAAGGGACCCACTTACACTGTTAACAAGAAAGTAAAGTAGAACCACTATGCAAATCAGTATGGAGATTTCTCCAGAAAATAAACAGAAAAATACCACTTGATCCAGCTATACCACTCCTGTGTACATTCCCCAAAGAACTAAAGTCAGCACACAACAGTGATATCTGTATACACAAGTTTATAGTGGTGTAGTTTACAATAGCTAAACTGAGGAAATAGCCTAGATGCGCATCAGTGGAAGAATAGATAAAGAAAATATGGTATGTACATACAATGGAATATTATTCTTCCATAAAGGAGAATGAAACCATGTTATTTGCAGGAAAAAGAATGGAAGTAGAGAGTATCATGTCAAGAGAAATAAGCCATACTCAGAAAGTTAATATCACACATGTTTTCTCTTCTATGAGAAACCAAATAAATTAATAAAAATAAAGGAAAAATGATAAGAAACTAGGGGGTAGAATTTTGGATAGGAGAATGGGGATTAGCGAGAAAAAGACTGGGGGGCATCAGAATAGAAGATACGTTAAATGTATGTACCAGTTGCCAAAAATGAACCTCACCATATTGTATTACTAAAATGGACTTTAAAACTCAGAAGGAATGGGGACTCTTATAAAATGCCCCTATGTGATCTCTAAGAGGCTTCCTGCTACTAAGGCAACAAAAGCATCTCACTGCCAATACTGGTAACTCTGGGGTGCAACGCCTACAGGACACAGGTGGTCTATTGTAAGCTATACTTTCTCACCTCTCAGGTTGAAGGACTTACCTGGTTGCCAAGCTAGTCACCACATAATGACTTGCTTAGCTTCCTTTCCCTGTTGGAATTATTTACAGTTAAGATGCAGTACTAAATGATTAATTACATACCGGTGATGGTGAGCATTTTAGAGCTTTTAATGATAATTAAGAGCCAGCTGCAGCATGCGTGCCAGAGGTTTGCTACCACTGCTACATACCAATGTAATACTTAGACACTTTGTTTTATTTGTTTGGTGCACTGCTGGGGATTGAACCGAGGTCATGAGGTGTGGAAGCACCAGTCCTAGGTAGCTTGGTTTTGAATTTTCATTTTGTACTAATTAGCTGTATTGATTCAGATATAAATACTTGACAGGACTTCAGTTTTGTCATTTACAAATGAGAAAATCTAATTATAATTGTTCGTTGTAAAAGATCTTATTTTTATAAAGTTGAATTATACCACCCATAGATAGCCACTGAAAAAATTTCATTTTCCGATATTCACATTTTCAAAAAATCAGTAATATAAACATTTTGCTAATTTTAAGTTATTTTTGGTGCTTTGCTATTTTAAATAAAACTATGCTTGTTGCTCCAAAATTTTATTTTCTCATTCAAGACTAATACAGGAAGTCCCTGACTTATGAACAAGTTCATTTCCAGACAACTTTCCTAAGTCTGATTCATTTATAAGCCTGCCAAAGTGAGCATCACATACACTTCTGACACAAATATATGATGCACATTGCTTTGTGCTTCCTGGCAGTCCTCTCCACATCATGACTGCTCTTCCTCTTGCCTCCGGACATCCTGGGCTCTGACTGAGCTCTGTGCTGCTGTACCCTATCACACTGTACGGTAAGCACACAGCAGCGCCACTGTGACAGCCCGGCAGACGTGAGAGCTACTTCCGGGATTTGTTCACATCTACAAATGTTCGTAATGCAAGGTCCATTTGTCTGTGTTTTTATTGCTTACTCAATTTATACTCCCTCATAATTTATCATGTACCCATCGTCCCTACTTTAGCAATTATTATCTTCTTTTGTAATTATCCTTTTCTTAAACACACTTATTTTAACTTTAGAATAAAGAGCAGAATTCATGGACTATCTTTTATACCCCAAAGTATCCTACTGGTATCTCATAGAGATATGTATTCTTTCCTAATTACATCATCTCATTATTAAAATTAGCCACTTACTCCATATGAAATGTATTTTGCCAGATGGCATGAGGCAAGTTTTTAATCTTATTCTTACCTAAACATTTAATTATCCTACATCAGCTTTTTAAAAGAATTTCTTTTTCTTCTAAATATTTAATTCCACACTTACCATCTGCAAAATCCTTACACAGGTTTTGATCTATTTCTAAGGTCTTCACTTTGTCTTATTGGTCTGGTTTTCTATTCTTATGCCAGTACAGCATTGTTCTATAGTATGCCATGCTAGTTTCTTCTAATACTTTAATCTCAAATAGAGCAACTCTCATCCATTATTCTTCTTTGAGCCTTCTTGGATGTTTTCCTGTTAATTTTACCTGATGAACATTAGAATAATTTTTTCAAGTTTTTGATAAAATTCGTTTTGAAATGCTCATTGCTACTACATTAATACTCATGAATTACTTTGATAAAAGGGAACTTTTACAAAATTGGCATTCCCATTCAAGATTAGTGTTCAGAGCCAAGTGTGGTAGTGCATCTCTGTAATCCCAGTACTGGGAAGGCTGAGGCACAAGGATAGCAAATTCTTTGAGGTTAGTGTGTGTTTCACAGAGAGTTTAAGGCTGGCTTGGACTGCACAGCAAGAGCCTGTCTCAAACCAACAAAATAATTCATGTATTAGCTTACACAAAATACTTGACACCAGCAAATTAACCGAGGAGAGGTTTATTTTTACCTCATGGTACCACAGGTCTCAGCCCATAGTCGGCTGGCCAAGCAGAAATGTCCTGGCAGAAGGAGAGTGGGAAACAAAGCTACTCACTTCTTGGCAGGCAGGAAGCAGAGCACAGGGAAGAGTGAGGGATGTGGCCAAGGACAGACACAGTCACCATGGCCATGCCACCGTGCGTCTTACTAATGTGAGTGTTTTGCAAGTCAATTAAATCAATAATCAAATTTCAGCACTATAATTAGTATTTAATTTTTTACTTACTCAAATGCCCCTACACTTTCTACGTGTCTGTAAGATCTACTCCAGCTATTATAATTCTTCTGATCCCAAAGCGAAGTATGACATGCATGGAATGAGATATACAATCTTTCCTCTCTTCATCTGTCTTATAACTTCAGCCCAGATGCCTCTGGATCCAAACAATCCACAATATATATCAGACAAATAACAGATCTTATTAGGTATCAATTTCAATTTAGATGGTATATTTTCACTAAGTACATTACTGAAGAGAAATCTCCAAGTAAATCCCTTTTCTAGACTCTGTAGTCAGACAGAGCCATATAACATGAGGGCAAATTATATAAAAAATTTAACTTGCTGTGATTTTAATTCTCACTTCTTATTTCACAGTGTCAATATTATCTTAGTAACATTAGGGAGGCTGACTTTTGTTTTTAGTATGTTTATGCCATAAACTTGTTATAACTCTTAGCTCTCAGATTTTTGTGGAAAATTTCAATTTAAAATCTTTCCCTCATCTTATTCTTATACAACTAATATAGTCTGGATGCCCCAGATACATTGGTTCTGATTAGACGTCTTCAAAGACTACTAGATAGAGTAAGGAAGAGACAAAGAAAAAAATCCATGTGATTACAGAAGTTACTATCTGAGGACAAATGAAAAGTACACCTTCTACTAGAATGAAGGGACTGGAAGTAAAATGAAATATTCCCAAGTCTTAAATTGAGTAGGCTATACAAAGGTTCGACATGACACTCTTAACTACAGTCTATCACATTACATTTAAGGAGAAACCCTGAAACTTAAAAACTAGTTTTAAATCAAAGAAAGGAAATGGAAGAGGGAAAAATTGAATGATAAGAACAGAAATCATTAAAAATAGGTTAAAATTAAAGTTAAGAGTTCCTAATTTCTAGTGTGAAGTTATATACAGGAAACATCTGATGTACCATCAAAATTTAACTAGGAAAGAAGCCAGCAGCTTGTGTCAATATTTCTCTATTTGCAACTGGTGATCCTGAAACTCTCCAGGCTGATCAATTTCCCTTATATCTTCAAGGAAATAAATCTGTAAAACAATCAATCCACAAATGTTGGAGCTAATCCTATTAAATGTTCAGAATATTCTAAAAATAAAAGGGAGAAAGTGAGACACTGTGTATGTGCATGTGCGTGTGCCTGTATGTGTATATCCGTGTGTGTGAGCCTGTGTTCATGTACCTATTGGGGGGAGGTGAGACTCTTTCTCACCAAACTGTCCCCTTGAGAATGTCAACAGAGATAATAAAATAGCTTAATATTACTGAAATACTTAAGAGAACACTTAAAACACGCTTACTGTGTTTTTAAAAAGAAACAAGGTTTATGCCAAAGGAAAGAAAACAATGGGTAAATGTAACACTAACCTGGAAAGGATTAATGAACATAATAGCAGTCACAGAAATAGGATTAAATAGTTGCAGTAGGATGAGAAGGAACTTTCCTATGGTCAGGAAAGTATGGAGGGAAGCTTTTTAGTTTTATATAAGTCTTTTGAGGACTGTATTTCATGTGTATTCCTTAATCAAGTAATATATCTCTCTAGTAAGCAATGAATAACTGATTTATACTATAAATTGCTATATTAATGTTAATTACTTGGGCACATTAGATATTATAAAATTTATCCAATGTTTAATGAATGCTTGAAGATGAGATTCTATACAAAACTCCACCCCAGCGATACACAAAATTCCATGCCATAATTAACATGTTGGCAAAAACAACTAGCATTCTGGAACAAAACACTGCAAGCTTTATTTGCATTCTTCATTCATTCTGAATAAGGCAATGGTTTCTATCAATGTAGATAAAATTAAAACTAAACAACAGCTCACATGGAAAACTAAATGAGATTTTTACGCAGAAAGCAACTTTTTTCTCTACTTATTAGGAAAAGTAGACATAAATACACACACAACAAAACACACAGAATTAGTAATGTATTTCAATTTAAACTCAATGTCTGTGGCTCGTGTTGAAGCTTGGAACGTAATACCCCTGAGTAAGGCTTTCTGGCACACTGAGTACTCGAACCAAATGAAACTGGAGGGCTCTGAAGCAGCCCTTTCTGCCCTACTCCACTCTCTCCACCACACCAGTCACAGGAACTTGCATTTCTATTCCCTAAGTTGGCGTAAAACTAGAACTCTTCTCAGAAGCGACTAAACCATAAGACCTAGAAAGGTCAGCTGTAAAGCCAGCACTCTGGGAGGCTGAGGGAAGAGGGTCGCGGATCATAAATTCAAGCCCAGCTCGGGTAATTCAGCGCCTTGCCAGGACCCTATCTCAAAATTTAAAAAAGATTTTTTTAAAAAAGGGCTAGGATGTAGCTCAGTAGAAAGGCCCTGGTTCAATCTCCAGTCTCTCACTCTCTCTCCCTTCCTCTCTGTCTGTCTGTCTGTCTCTCATACGTATATATACACATATATATGAGGGACATATATATACATATGTATATATGTGTATACCTGCACACATGTGCGCGCGCGCGCGCACACACACGCGCGCGCAAAAAGAAAGGTCAATCTCTCCCTTCTCCCTTAAAGATGCTCACCAAAGAGGGCAAGACTGCAATGAAAAAAGGCCAAGAAGAATCTGAACGGATGGTGCACATAGGTTTCTCCCTCACATTTCTACACGGCTCACATGCTTCTTCAACTCTAAGCATAAAAATAATTTCGCCAGGGACTCTCGGTCTTCATATCGGAAGGCTCCTATTCACATAAAACAAACGTGTTGTACTTTCCTCTTAATATCCTATCTGTCTTATAGGAAGGAGTACCAGCTGTGACAATTAAGATTGGTAAAAAATAGTATCATTCTTCTGACCCTAGAGGTGTCTCTTGTCAAATGCACATAAATAACTTCTCATTTCTTTGACATCAATTTTCAAGATTGTATCCTTCACACAAAATTTTCTTCTTCCACATGATCATGTCCATTTAAGTGACATCAAAGTTGACATCTTTTAGAATGCCAGATTCTGAAATCTAGTTAATGAATTTCCCAGGTATATATAACATTACCTTGGTGTTCTAAATACAGTCTAACTTGTATTTACTACTGAGTAAAAAAATTCCCTTCAAGGCTTATGCCTAACAAAAGATGAAAATATGTACGTTTTTTCATTCATTTCCGTTGAGCCCTCAGAAAACAGATTTTTCAAGTAGAACATATTGAAACTATTTGGGAATAAGAGAATAAGGAGGGTATAATTAGGTATTAATTTGAGGATATTCATTTCCTTATAATTCAATTTAAAAACACAGTTTTTAAGCTTCAATCTTTGCCATGAAATTGGCAAAATATGAATTAATGTAACAGGTGGGCTTGTGTGGCTTTAATAGCAGTGAAATATAATCAAGTGTCTCATATAGTGTTTCCAGGAAAGCAAGTCACACAGAGACCTAAGCATGATCCTCAGGCAACCCCACTGTCGGCATTCGAGTGCTCAGACTCCCCAAAGGGGCCATACATCTTCTGGCCCTGGGTTTAATTGAAACTTTAAACAAAATATATTACCTATGTAATGTAGCTGAACTGCATGCTGCCCTTTGTAGTGTATAGTCTAATGCCTATCGAATTAAAGTCTGGAACCAAAGTAAATGTAGAAATTTTTTATCAAGCATGAATGGTTAAAAGAAAGTAAAGGTCTATAATTTCATAATGAGAAAAGAACTTCTAGGAGTAAAATTCACATTTTTGTTCATAAATGTTATGCATTTGTTTTTTTTCCTTACACAGCCAAAATTTTATGAATCTCCTGTCTTGCTGGCTATTCAATGAACTGAACAAAATCTCTCAAGTCTACATTTTGTCTTTCCATACTGGTGAATTCTACATACCTGGCACTTGACTCCTGCTCTTGTCTTCTCTGATTGCGGAAAAATGAGAGTTAACTGAGTAGATTTATCTTTAAAATTAGAAGTTAATATCCTTTAGGGAGTTTATAGATTAGTGGCTAATCCAATTATATGGCCATGCTCATATCCATATGGCTGCCTCACTGATTCTCCAAGGTGCCAATGGAAGCAGTCAGAGGAAAGTCACCAGAACTCAAAGTAGGCAGTACAAAAAGCTTAACGCTACTGGAGTGTTAATGCTTCCTACACTTTAAAGATGTGAAGTTCAAAATCTCATACAGTTAAAAATCATCTCTTTCACAGTCCACATAAGCTAAATGCCTTGAGCAATCCACATAACTATTCAGAGAAGAAAACATTAAACACGTATTCTGCGTGTCATTCTAAATACATTTCAGAGCAAGGTAAAATGCATGCACACACACGCGCGCGCACACACACACACACACACACACAGGAAAATGTAACAAAAATAAGTGATTCAGCTAAGACACACACCATACAGAAGCCCGAAAGAGAAATGGACTTCTTTTAGACGCATTCTACCAACCGAACTCGGCACATCATGTACATATTTCAAGTAGTTAGGGTGGATTTTCAAGGAAGAAATTTTGCATTTTGTTTTCCGATGATGCATCCAGTACCAATTGTCTGGAGTTTTTTTTTTACATAAATGATAGTAAACTACCTGAAATTCACGGGTAGTCATTTATAACACTTTTCATTCTATAAATTTCCTCCTGAAAAACAGAACTCTAAAATTTGCAGTTTTTTATATAAAAATTGCTTTAATAAATTAATGGTCTCTTTTTCTATTTTTTTTCTCATGTGCTGTAAATAGTGAAATACAGCTGGAAAAATCTCTTATAACTAATGAGCTACTTTAAAAAGCAAAAATTAAATCACAAGATTCCTGCCTTATTTGAAAGTATAAGAAGAAAATAATTTTCAATGTCAAACCTATAAAAGCAAAAAATTTGTTAGCTGAAAAGTAATGAAGGAAAATATATTTTGCCATATTGAGTGAAGATTTAAAAGTTAACAGGAATATAAATAAACAAAAAAACACTAGAAATTATCAGAAGAGAATTAAAATATTATGATGAAATTATTGGGAATAAGGCAATAAAAAGTGATGGGTCATTATTATGCAATTCCTCTAAAAAAAAAGGATGTAATTACTTGCTTCCTAACATAAATGCATGTTGCACATTATAAAAACATAATTTTTAGAACACAGAAAACTATAACTATATATATGCCAATTGTGGCAGTAGTACCACATTACAAATTATAAATCCTGAGTTGCTCTTACTTATTTTGTTTGGTTCAGTCAACACAGCACAGCCTACACAATTACAGACAGAATATTCTCAAGGGTAGAGAATATTAGTTCTCTGTTTTATTTTTAGGTATTTCTTTATTAAGGAGAGAACCATGATTATAGACTACAATGACAAGAGAGTGCCCTTAAATTCTGTCTTCCTCCATGCAACAGATCATGCCTCTTTGTTCTCAAGATATATTACCAAGATGAAATAGCCTAAATCACTTGTATAATTAAATCCAACAATTACCTTGCAATGAAAAAGCTGAGTAATTTTATTTGAAATAGTAAATAGGCTTAAAATGACCTTTGGGATTGGAAGAGCTCAAAATGATGAAAACAATTGGAAGTCCCAGCGTATGTAGTGTCTTATAGTCCTTTAGGATTATACAAAATGTTGTATAATGTTGAAGTGGCAAGATAAAAGAAATGAACCATTATACAGAAAAAAGAAATATCAAAGGCGTTAAAAAATTATCCTGCAGTGAAAACTTTACTATACTGCATATTTAATGCATTTATGATGAAAAACACAGCTTTGTGAATTTTTCAAATAGTTAAACTCTAGAGCTTTTTATTGTTTTGTGCAGTTTTTTGCTGATTATTAAATTTGTAAAAACAAGTATTTTATTATAGAATATGAAGTTTCTGTAACATCGAAATTGTAAAGAGAAAAAATAATTGAACTAAAGTCAGGAAATACACTTCTGGCCCTAATACAAACTGAAATTCGCACCCAAAAAACTGAGTTTTGGAGTCTGAATATACTGTCTTGGAAAATAGACTATGAGAATTTTAAGATATGAATCTTCTATTTCTAATATTCCATGATTCTAAAATATACCTAACTTTTTACAGGAAAAGAGAAGAAACTGAAAACTAATAAACAGTTATAATGGATAACTGAAGAATAAAAAAGAATAATTTTGACTAACACTAAAGGAGAATGTATCACGACAACCAGAGGACAAAAAAAATCCTAAATATGACAATTTTAATTTAGAAGGAGCACTCTATTAATGAAAGAAGGAGCACTCTATTAATGAAATTAGATTAACTGACATAAACTGAGTATGATGTTTCACTTTTAGTTAATATATCTAATGATAAGAGAGGGATTCTGACAGTGATTGTGGACAGAAATACGAAAATGATCCTGGGAAGAAACTACAACAGTTCTAAACAAGATGGAACTAAACAGAATCCCCACTGAATCTCTACTGAGACTGCAAGCGGTCATCACCATGACAACATTCACCCTGGTATATACAAAAAAACAGACAGGCAATACTATCATTCACTTGGAGCTGAAGGCCCCACCAAGTGATGAACATTATAATGGCAGGTCATATTATAAAACATTAAGCCAAGATGTTTTACATTCATTATTTTAATTTTTAATCAATTTCCAAACTGATGCTATTACAGCTATTTTATAGACAAGGAAACTGGGGCCTGGGGCTTCCATTAATTAGTTTGCCCAGGAACACGAAAAGGTAGAACGTGACCAAGATGTAAACTGGACCTCTGCTGTCTGACTTCAGATAGGACGATATACTGAATTAATCCAAAATTGTTATGTCAAGAGGCCCACAGAATTAAGTCAACTTACTTTGTGACTTGGTCTCTTAATATTTCATATATTCTCATTCCTTACTAACTACAAGGACTTTGGTGGAAGTTCAATATTTATTTACAATATTTAGCTACCTGATTTATGTTCTATGTTTTTAGTTCACCTAATTCTGGAAGGGAAATACTCAATTATTTTTACTCTAACATTTCAGTCTTATGGAATCAAAGAGAATAGTAAGATTGTATTTTTAAATATTTTAATGTTACTTTTAGCTACTATAATAAAACTGACTTAACAGTCTTTAAATAAAATATGGAAAATTTAAGTTGTGAAGTACATTAATCAAACTTATTTTCTATTTATACAGGAATAGGAAAAATATGCTTTGTTGGTGGTCAAAATAAGTGAACTAAAATGTAGCATATGGTCATGTAAATTTCGAAAATTATCATGGGAAAAATGCAAAGGGCTGAAGTGTTTTTAAAAATCAATTCAGTGAATTTAGTTAATGAAGCTAATAATAACATTCAAATATAATTGTTTATTTTCATATATACTCCTTTATTTGTATCCATCAAAGAAAAGAAAATGCAAAGGGAAGAAAATGTATGTACACACACACACACACACACACACACACTGCTTAGGGATAGTGGGCCTGAAGGGGTAAATGAGGGAGACATGAGAAAAATGAGTACTTACAGGCTAAATGTAGCCAGACATTATAATCCATCACTGATCCCTAAAGGGCACTAATAATATGTAAATGTGTGAATTAGAAAACACATCCAAGGCTGTTGATAAACTTGATAGGATAATCAGCACATGCTGACAGACTAATGAAACTGATGAACTGATAGGGCAGCTTATCGCCTAGGCCATTTTTTTTCTTGTCAAATGGAGGCTAATCAAAATGTATTAGGAGTTAAAGCAAACACTCAGGAGATTTAACCCATTTGATTAGAAGGTGAACTCACTCTCTGAGAAAATTACAGTTTCTCAAACAACTGAAACTATAAAACACAATCAGCTGACAAATCTTCACATAAAATTAAAAAGAAGGCAACTACCACAATTAGAGGAGAAATCTGGAATTTAAAATTATATTAGGATCCTCCTCTAGGGAACTGTCACAATGCTTTTCAGTATGGGCATAGCCACTGTTTCCTTCCATTGGGAAAATAAGACAAAGGAATATGCAATAACCCCCAGGGACACACTTATCTTTCCTTGCCTGTGTGTGCTTAGCATTTGTGTAACCATGTGAGAGACAGATCCCAAGGTGCCAGCTGAATTTTCAATCTAAGTTATTTACATAAAATAACTGAATGAGTGAATTCTCTGAAATCACTAACTATAGTGAACACCTCCACTTCCTATTAATAAAGACACTACACACAGTCTGTCCTAACACTACACTACCTTGAGTCCTAATATAAAGAAAGATGTCTTGTGTGATAATTGAGAAAATGGGAACAAGGTCTTCCCAAGCACTAGAATTAGGAATAAAATCATAAAATAAAACCACTGGGCCTCATTACGCAAAAGTAGAGAAAGCAGTTCCTTTAGTATTTTATTTTGATGTAAAAAATATTCAGCATTAAAATAGGTTAATCCAATGATAAATCTACATATTACAGGCATATGCTTTATGTACATGTATATTTTATTTATTCAGACAGTTGGATGATAAAATGCTAGATAATAAAAGGCACTATTTTAATTCATGAAAGTCTGAGGGCAAAACTACATGTGATGAGGCTAGACTACCCTACATAATTATATCAAAGATGAAAATAAACTTAAAAACAATTCTAGTATTCTCTTTAGTGTGAGCATTAAATCACTTTCTTGCTAAACAGGCAAACTGGGGATTGAACTACCAGTAAGGTCAAATGGATTTCCAAATTGTAATTGCTTTTGCTTTTTCATCATTTAATGAAGAAAAAAAGAAAAAGAAAAAAACTATGCTGCATTCTATCTCAAAACTGTTTCTAAATTATTGGTCATTTAGAAAAAAAATAAGATATTGTTATCGTAGGTGTATGTTTTCTAGCTTGGGAGGGATTAGGACATCTTGGATGTGCAAAAGCTATACAAGTACGTGATGTTTCTCAATCACAGGATTTAGAAGCATTAATAATCCTGGAAATCACACAGTCTAATCTCACTCATTTCATAAGCATGAGCGAGACCTAGAAATATTTTTTTTAAAAAACTTAACTAAATTTAATAAAAAAGGAAAATCTGAGTTTGTAATTTTCATTTTGAAAAAACAGGAATATCTGGTTTGAGGACAAAAGTAACCCTTCTCTCTGAGCTCTGGAAACAATTATGCTAATTCACCAACAGGGTATCTTCTATTTAGAGATGCTTTTGCAAAAGTCGCATGCTGAATAGGTGGTTTTCAATTGTGTCCAACACCAAACAGCTGCAGTAACAACTTCCTACAAGGTAGGAAATCTACCTACAAGGTAGGTAGATCATTCACAGAGGGTAAGTATTTTGTTAGAATTTTAAGTTCTTGACCTCTCATACCTAGAAAAAGCCATGCCCTGGATTCATATATTTTCTGACTGACAAGAGAATTAAGCTAGTTATTCAACATAGAAAATAAGATAATTGTAGCATATGTACTGTCTTTAGCTTTGTTTTATTTTACAATATTACTCTGAAAAAAATCTACTGAGATTCAAGGCCTAATCAATGAAAAGAATACAAATTGGCTCAGTTATTCTGATCTTTTGTATGGATGGAAGTTCATGAACTTCTACATCACTGCAGGTTTACTTTTGAGAATCGTCTTTTATAAGAAAATACTGTAACCAAAAACTACATAAATTTGATATATTCATTGAAATGACTATCCATCCCTAAACATAATTGAAAAATTACACACATATATGTCATTGTTTTTTCATTCTCTAGAGTCAATCTAATCCTTAGAACCCAAATGGTTTTCAGAGCTCCATGCAACTACTATGGGACCTGGCCGATGAGCAGAGGGAATCACTACTGATGCATGTATTTGCTCGCCTCAAAACAAACATGCTGTGAGAATTTGAAAATGACTCTCTATTGTGAACAAGGTTTTTTGGTAAGTACCAATACTTGGACTCATAACAATTACACTTAACACAGGCACAGATTCTAATTTATCTACAGGCTCTAAATTATCAATTAAAATATTAATGTTTTACTTACCCATCATGTTGTACAAGCTCTGTGGGGCAAACTGTCTGGGCATTTTCTGAATCGCTTCCTTGTATACAGTCAGGGCTTCCTAATTTAAAAAACAAAAACAAAACAAAACAATAAATCGTCATTAAAGTTCGGGAATAGTCACTGAAATTAAGATCATAACATTCCTCCAAGTTAAAACTATTCACTGCTATTTCTAAATGGTTCACTAGAGGAAAATAATTAAGCTGTCCTTTGATATCATGCTTCTTTAATTTCACAAGTGAAAATGCTTAACCCAGTGAAGAATACCACATAAAAATTTAGTTTAACAAGAAGTCAAATGTTAGAAAAGGTTTTTAATATAAATTTTCCAGTTTCATACAAGTCAGTCAAGAAAAAAAGCTAAAAAAATGTCACACTTGAAAGGTACTCCTAGTCATCTAAATTCTACAGATACGTTAATTAAAGCAAACCACTTGACCCTAAATAAAACTTCCACTTACTGAGACTCACTACTGATATTAAATGCAGTTATTTAAAATGTTGTATCCTCATCCTATATTGCAGTTTTAATACACTGTATAAGAGGATGGGATAGGCAGGGAAGGGACAATTCAAAGGAAAGAGAGGAACAGTACATGGGGTGATCAAAATACGTGAGGAATATTTAAATCTTTAAAAAATGCATTACAATAAAAGATATGTTGCTATTAACTCCCCTAAAAATACTCCCTCTTGCTTTGTGCCCACTTACCCCATTGTTCTTGCCACTTTCTGATGTAGTTCTGGGAGTCCTCATTCTTGTCTCTACCAGGTGTAATCAAAAATAGAGTACGGCTGCCATATGCCATCCAACAGAAAGGCTGGCTCATGAAAAACTTATGGTATGTCCTCATTCACCTTATTTGATGGATATGGCATCACACCACTTCTAATTCTTCCCCTAAGTCAGTGACCACACAGGACAAAAGTTTTGAATCAATTCAGGACATAGAGGCAGCCACAACAGTGCAACTTCAGACACTCACAAAAGAGGAACTCCAGAACTGTTTCAGAAAGTGACAAGAGTGATGACAGAAGTGTGTTCCAAGTAAGGGGGATTATTTTGAGGGGATTAATGGCAATGTGCCTTTTACTGTAGTATTTATTTATTTATTTATTTACTTATTTATTTATTTTTTTTTGTGTGTGTGGTGCCGGGGATCGAACTCAGGGCCTTGTGCTTGCAAGGCAAGCACTCTAATCACTGAGCTAAATCCCCAGCCACTGTAATATTTATTTTCAAAATGTAACGTTCACTGTATTTTCTGATTACACTTTGTAAGGATGACATGCAGGGATGCATCCTGAGAGCAAGGGTAAAGGCTAGGTCACCTCCTAACATGCTTAACCACATTCTATTAGCTCACCCCCTCAATTAGAAATAGTATTCTTACCGCATACTAGCTTTTTAAAGATCTAAGGGAAATAGAATTCACATCTAACAATTTTCTTAATACTCAAAGTACTAACAATTTATATTTTAAAAATATCAAATACTGGATATAGGGAAACTGTTCTAGAAACTGTGTCTTGGATAGTGGAATCAATAACAAGCTAATAAACTTGAGGAACACTACATGTAACTTGTCTTTCTGCAGAGTGACAATACATGTTGACACACTATATTATAACTGCTTAGAGAAACTCACAGGGAAGAAACACATTGAATTGTTAATTGCAGGGTTTTTCCCAAACAAATTAGATCCTGAAACACTTTTATGGCGAACATACATTGATTTTTCAAAGGAATATAGTGGCCCTGAAAGGATGTTGTGGGTTAGAAAACATCAAGTCCTGACTGAGTAAGGCGGAAGGAAAAGCAGAGTGAAGCTGTACCAGACCTCATAGTGCCCCTGCTCGTGATAGAGCTTCCCCAGGTTGTACAGGCAGCTGGTGACAGAACTCTTGTGTGCATGAGGGTCCTTCAGGTTTTCATCTGGAATCCCAGAACACTTTAGGAACGTCCGCCGGGCTTCTTCAGTCTTCCCTTGGTTCATTAGAATAATGCCAGTATTTAAATATGCAGCTAAAGGTAAAAAGCAGAAACAGAATGTGAGACGATGATATGTTCTATAAATAGAGAAGGAGTTGTCTTTGCTTGAGTTTAGTTTCTAGATTTTTTTTTATTAAAAAAACAATATTTATGAAACAAATACGTGATCAACAATGGCAGAAGGATCTACAAATCTCACTAAAACACACAAGTACATGGAATATAAATATTTGTACTTGAAATAGTCCCTGGCTTCCTAGAACCCCAAATATTTTTGAGCTTAAATTTTAGTCAAGTAAAAGTAACAGACATTATAATAGTTCTTAAATAGAGTAAGAGATCAACATGAAATCAAGAGAAATACCATTGTTAAGAGGTTTGCCACTTGATCAGCCACTATTCAGAAATAGGAGCACTGAGTATTTTGTCTATGAGGCCATAAGTCACAAAGATAATTTTCACAAATGGAAAGAAGTATTTAAAAAAAAAACCCAAATTTAATTACTTACAAGCAAGAGTGGGCCTGCTCCCGATGGCCAGTTTATAATAATGCAGGGCCTCTGCAAATCTGCTGTTCTCCTGGAGAAGCAGCCCTCTGCATGCAGAAAACACAAAGTTGGAGATGGGACCATATTACTATACATAAAACCACACATTTTTATTTTATATTCCAAAAATAAAAATTGTTAGCAGAGCAATAAAAATGCTGACCTGGTTCTTTAAAAGTAAATTCTAAACAGAAGGAAATGATTCCTCAGGAGAGAAAACACAGAATAAGTATAAGTTGTATTTATGTTCCATTAGAAAGTATTAAGAAGTATTTTCAAAAGCCTTTTACAATCACTGAACTTTCCCCTCTCTGGTTGTCTTTTACCCTCCCTCTAGAGTTACTAACCACCTGGATTTCTTCTAGGAACATGCATATTTTCTCATCCCTTCACAAAGGAAACCTATGGCAGTGATACACACACACACACACACACACACACACACACACACACACACACACACATATGGAAACATGAGATGCCTCCTTCACTAGCTGCTGCTTGGGAAGTATTTGTCCACGACTCCCCGAAAGGCAAAAGGTGGTCTAGGTCAACAACAAAGAGAGCGCCAGAATTTAATGAGATGCCATAGAGGGACAAAGAAAAGAACTGAAGGTTATGCACATTGCTATTTGGATTTAGTAAGAGAGTAAGCTTGAATTTCAGAACACTGTAAAAATTGCAGGTCCCTGTTCCAAAACATCCTTCTCTACAGACTCGAGCACTGAACAGGCCTCCCCAGGAGGCTTTACTTAAGCAGGAATCACATGCATTATCCCAGCCGTTCCAGATGCTGCCCTCATGATTCAAGTGAAAATCAATTATAATTCTTTCTATGCAAATCAGATGTCAGGGAACTGAACTAAGGTCAAGAAGCTCTGAGTGTTTCTGGTCTGTCCTCATTTCATGGCAGCCAGTATCTTGAAGGCACACTGCACATCTACTGGGCCTGAGTGCTGCTGCTGTCACTGTAAACTGCAGATTCTACTTGGCAGCTGCTGAGGTCTCTGAATGGGCAGTAAAATGGAGGTCTGTGGAAGGAAAGAGAAGGATGTTCACAAAAGGAGCGTTCTGTTAAGAGGTGCAATGACCAAGTATGATCTGAATATAAGGGAAGTTGGTCCTCAGTGAGACAGAGGCAGAAGGTGATGACACTTCTGGAGGTGGACTTAGTGGGTGACAGGTCAGCAAGGCACTGGTCCTCAAAGGAATTAATGCTGGTCTCCTGAGTTCTCACCATAGTGAGCCCATATAAGGAGGAAAGCTGGCCTCTCCCCATTTCCAGCTTCCTGTCTCACTGTGTGATTGCTTCCTCTCTTGTGTTCCCACAATTATGACACCATGCCCCATGATGTGACCCTGCCCAGACATGGTGCCATGTTTACATTCTGAATACTGAAAATTGTAAACTAAATAAACCTCTTATCTTTGCACATTACCCAGCCTCGAGGATTTTGTTATAGCAACTGAAAGGTGACTCATACGAGTCTTTAAAAAATCCAACTTCTTATTTAAGACACTTGGAAAAATACTTGAGCAAAATCATTTTGAAGTTATGGAATGCTCATGTATACCACCAGTATATATTAACCTCAATATTTATAACATTTATTAAAATGTCATTTGACTAGATCACAGAATTCCAAACACATTAAAATCACCTTTGTATAACAGAAATGTACCTTCCCATGAAAAACTTTGAGCAACAACTAATTTAACCATAAAATGGATATGCTGTGCTATTAAATGTACTTTTTAATTACTGAGAAGAAAGAGCTTCCTGCAGTTTTCAGTGTTTGTAAAAATGGTCAATCATTTCTAAAGGTGGGTAGAAGCAGTAACACATTTTTCAAAAAGGGCTAACATTCTTTATAACCATAATCTTACTGATATAATGTTTTTTAGTTAACTAAGCTCATATCTAAATCCTCAATTGTCTCTCTTTCTTTTCAAATTCAGATAAAAAGACATTTTTTCCTTTGATACAAGACTAACCGCATGAGAAGAGAAATACCATGCTGGTATTTAATTCTACTTTCTCTAGTTTCCTTACAAATAAGATTCGGTAATAAGCCTTTATTTGCTCAATATCTTTCCTCAGTACAGGTTCCTATCTCCTAAACCACAAAAATGTTCATGCACCTCTTAGCATAAAAGAGAAGAAAATACAACATTTAGTCTTCCTGAAGCTACCTATACCTACTGCTTATTGTTATTCTTCCCTTCAGTGTCAGACTTCTATGAGCAGTCTATGACACACACGTCCTCAAATCTGTACCTCTATGTCCCATTTAGACTCTATTCCCAGAATTCCTTCTGAAGTGTCATATCAAATTGCCAGTAATTCTCAAAGCCCTCAAATAGTGGATTTATGTCAACTGCGTGCTCAGCTCCATTCTTGATCCCATCCTGTGGAGAATGAAGAAGAAAGCGTCATCTTTTCACATACTCTCTTAAAGCACACTGGTGTTTCCAGGGTTTTCTTCGTGTCTTCTCTCAGTATATGCAGTCTCTGCATGTTATCACACGCATGTGGCTCATCTATGTGCTGCCCGCATTCGATCATGAAGTAACGGTCTCTCTCCTAACATTTAGATCAGTTTTCAATGACTGATTGTCAGTCTAGGGACTCACTACAGTTTCAAAGTCAACACATTCAAAAATTGAAGATGGTATCTTTCAATCCAAAGAAAATAACTAGATAAATGAAATAAACAAAATAGAAAAAAATCTCCTCAGCATTAAAATCATCCTCCACTCAGCTGCTAAGCCAGAAACCTGATTCTCACTCTTGATTCATTTTTCACAATTACATGTTTTACAAAGTCTCAGAAGCCCTCTGAAGCTCTTCACTCCAGCCTTCAAGCTTCACATTTACAGCTCTGCCAGAATCCTTTGTACTTTTTCTGTTGCATGAATAATTGCAAGAGCCTGCTAATTAGTATCTACATAATTACATTTCTAAAGGGCAAATATGCTATTAGGCATTAGAGGGAGTGAAGGGTAAGGGGATGGGCACGGATCTTTGACAATGGCCTCGTACCTATAAACCCTGAAGCTGCTGTACTTAGCCTCATGAGAGACTGATATATTATATTCTGTCATTTTTTAATTCATAAGACATACACAGACATGAAAATAATAAATAGCATGATAAGACCTAGCCAATTTTGCCTTGCCTGACTTAGTCTTTGGAAGATCCTACTTACATAGCAGGCAAGTTTCTAGGACTATATAAAACATCATTTTTTGAATTAGAGAGTATCAACTTCTACATTATCAGAATAAAGCTGCCAAAAGAGTGAGTCCAAGTTGGATGGCCATTGTGACTCATTTCTTATAGGTAAGGATTTAATTGAACATCAACTATGTCTCAGTACTTACACTGCAAATGTGAATGAGACAGAGATGTATTCAACTATGGAAGTACAATTTGCTAAGGAAGGTGAATAGAAAAACAAATGTTGTGGAAAATTATGACACTAGAGGATAGTGGACCAACATGGCCCCAGTCCAGGAATGGACAAGAGGAGATCCATACAGTCCAAGTAACATTGCCAGAGGCTTGGAAGAACATAGTAATAAAAAGGATTGCCATCAGCTCCACATGACACAGGAAGAAAGAGAATTTCAGAGAACTAACCAACTAACTCTAGATTCTATGGTCAATAAGAGACGAAGTGAGAACTGAAACACAGTTTCAATGACAGTAAATTCTATGCTTGAAGAAAAAAGATAAAATAATTCTCAATATATGCATACTAATCTATGTTTCCAATTGTTCTAGACTGTTTAAATTTTATAAAACGTTAACTTGCCCTGATGGACTGCAAAGGAACCACCATTTTGGAGGTGCAGGATAAATTTGGGCTCCTGTTATGGCAATTTCCACATTCACAGAACTTATGTTTCTTTTACAGAAGATATGATACAGGAGTAGAAATCTTTCATATTGAAGTTTCAATCAGTAAAAATAGCAGCTAAACATACCCATCACTTACAATCTGTCAAGCAGTTTATATAAAATAACTTATTTATCACTCAAAAATAATCTCAGGAGGCAGGTTATTATTACTAGTTCCATTTTATAGATGATGAAACTTGGGCAAGACAAAAATAAGTACAGTACATGCAAAATGTTACACAACTAGTAAGAAGTAGATGAACGTTAAAACCCAGCAGAGTCTGGCTATAATAAATGAGGACCTGTACTTTAATTGATCATTCATACCAACCAAAGGCTTTTCCATGGCTGTGTAAATTGATTATATGGTTTGTTTGCATGCTGATCATACCAATAAAACCTTCTGCTTTGTGTGTGTTGTGTGGAAAAATTACATATATGTATATATATCATATGAATTTTATGAACATAGCTATATACAAATATATATAAAACATATCATCAAGACAGACTCTAATTAGAGATAATTGTATCCATATAATGCAAAGTTGTCTTAAAATTAAGGAAACTGGTATGCTATATATTAATATGATGCTAAAGAGACTTTTAGGGGAGGAATTGAAAGAAATCTTGCTGGTCTCTAAAATATAAGTGTTAGCATCACTTTAACATACATGTGAATATAAGAGGACAGAATATAGTATGTTTAAGGACAACATATTTTACTTCTAACATTTCTCCTCTGATGAGCTATCCTTTAGAGCAACAGTCACTTAAATGACAGCAAGCAATAACAAATAAAAATTGAGAAAAGAAAAACAGTAAATAATTTTTCAGTCAAAGTAAGAAAACACATCTAAACATATGAACCACTACTCTTCCTTCTAA
Source organism: Hystrix cristata (assembly GCA_004026905.1). Classification (NCBI taxonomy): domain Eukaryota; kingdom Metazoa; phylum Chordata; class Mammalia; order Rodentia; family Hystricidae; genus Hystrix; species Hystrix cristata. The sequence goes on from PVJO010000192.1 coordinate 202,334, forward strand.
CACCTGAATTCTAGAAAATAACTTTGATTCAAGAAAAATTAACAAAATATCTTCCATTAAGCCCTTTTACCTTTTTAAGATTTGGAACATATATCCTAGTAATTATTATTGCTTGCAGAGAACTCATTTTCCTTTAGAAAGTTTTCCCTACATTTTTTCCAATCTTCACTAACAATCATTTGTCTAAAATACCTTTTTTAAAAAGCAACATAGTAACCCAGATACTTGATTAATAAAAATAATCAAAATCATAATATAAGTAAAGGGGACAGAATTAAATGCAAAATTAAATATAAATAGTCATAAAAATTCCCAGTTGACTGCAAGCATGGACAGAGACAGAAGTAGAAAATTTATCATCACTGTGGTTCTCAGTCAACCAAAGGTGTCTTCTCTACTCCAGGGAATGAATATTTGGCAATGTCTGAAAAATATTTAAGGCCATCACAACTGTGAGGGGTTACTGGACTCTGTGGGGTGGAGGGTGGAGGGCAAAGCTGTGTTACACATTTTACAAGGCACAGAACAGCTTCATATCCTCGGCCCCAGCAAAGAAAAATCCAGTCCAAAATCTCAACAGTACTGAAATGAGAAACCACGACCAGCATTTTATATGCTCACTGCAACATATTTCCTTAGAAAATAAAGGCTCTGTATCCCTGCCAATCATACACACAAACTATACAGTGAACACAGAACACAGAAAGCAAACTAAATGGATTAAATTATTTTTCAATGAAAGTCTAACCTTTCATTATTTCTATTGACTGTTTCCAGAAGAAATGCAAAAGAAATATAAAACTTTCTTAAAATTGAAAAATCATGCCCTTCCTCACCTCTGAAAACATCTGAACAAACTGTCAATGTCTTTTCGTAGTAAGATCACTCTCCAGATAGATCACTCCACATGTGAACATGCATCAGAACACTTCACTGCACTCCATGAGTGCATACTGTTACAGACTTTCCTGAATGTTGGTTTCAGGACTCCTCCTCAAATGCCAAAATCCGGGATGCTTCAGTCTCTTCTATAAATGGTGCAATATCTGTATAAAACATACGCGTACCCTCCCCTCTATGGTATTTTAAATCATTTTTAGGATACTTGTAATGCCTAACACAATGGAAGTGCAGTGTAAATAGGTGTTATACTATATTCTTTAGAAAACAACAAGAAGAAAGCCTGTACAGGTTAAGGACTGCTATAACTTTTTTTCCTGGGTAACTCTGATCAGTAATTGTGTGAACCTATAGATGTAGAACCCAGAGACATAGAGTGCCAGTTGTATTATTTGTCAACCAAAAATAAAATAAAGCTTAAAATACATTTTAAATACTATTCAAAAATTCATAGTACTCCAATACTTCGATAAATGAAGACCAACCAAACTCATAATAAATCAAAAATAAAACAAAAAATACAACTTCCCAATCTTCAGAGATTTGTTTGCCTCTAGTTCGAACAAAGATCTTTAGAAATAGTTGATACCTGATATATCCAAATTTTGTATAAATAAAATATATCAGTAAATGAAAAGAATATGTAATATGATAACATACAGCAACCATGCTGATGTCTACACAAAAGCTGAAGGAAACCAGTATGCTGCTATCAACCAGGGATCTTCTAAATACAAAAGTGCTAATGGAGAATGGTTTTATTTCTGCTTTTACTTCATGAAAGCAAAATTTTCAGATCTCCTACAATGTGTTAAACATTGAAAATAAGGTTACCAAGCAATGGATAATTATTGAATGTATTGTCTCATAAAGAAAATGAACAAGTAAACAATCACAATTCAGGGTAAGAGTGGAATGACAGCTGGGCATGGTGGCAGACCCTTGTAATCCTAGGGATTTAGGAGGCTAAGGCAGGAGAATCACAAAGTTTGAGGCCGGCCTGAGCAACTTACCAAAAACCTGTCTCCAAAAAGTAAATAAATAGGGCTGGGGATTTAGCTCAGTTGTTAGAGTGCTTGCCTTGCAAGCAGAAGGCCCTGAGTTCAATCCCTGGCACCATAAATAAATAAATAGATTAAATGAAATAAAAGACTCAGGGACATAGTTCAGCACTACAGTTCTTGCCTAGTACCTGTAAGTTTCTGAACTCAATCATCACTACTGCAAAAAGAAAAAAAAAGGGAGGGGGGGGTCATGATAAAGTGTTTTGGGAACCCACAAAAAGACACCTTTTGAAGGTTACAAGGCCATTGAAGTCACTGGAGAAGATAAGAAACAAAGGATAAAGTCAAAACTACAGAGAACAGCATTCCAGACAGACGGAGCCACAGCTGCTAAAACTCAAAGTTACAAATGATAGCATTTTTAACCCTAAAAAGAGCAATAATAACAGCCTTTGTGAAGGTTAAATAACATAATCTTGTGTAGGATGAAGCACTTGGGAAAACAAAATGACAAGACAATTGAAAAGACCACGTTCTGGAGAACAGGTTTCAGTTATAGTCTTGCTGGTCCCTGGGCAAAAAATTAAAAGCAAACAAACAACAACAAAAAATACCTGTACTTAAAAATCAAAAATCAACAGAAGTCAGAAAACAATGTTTATATACAATGGTTTATAAAATATTTTGTAATCCTTAATGGTCAACTATAGAGAAAAAGTATGTTCATCTTAAACTATTTTCTGAATTTTATTTAATTTGATTCTCTTTTAACATATGTAAGGACTTTGAAACAAAGGGCTTTTGCTTCTCTGAAATGCAGAATGAATTTTTGAAGATTAATTTTCTTAAGGTATTTATGTGTATGAAACCCCAATAGAAATTAACCTAAATTAGTCACTTGAACTTTGCATTTAACCGAAATTTCTTGATCAAATTTCCTAATTTAATGGATGACTCCAATAGTCAAGCTTTAAATAATTTAACTTTGAAACAGGATTACAGATGTCTTTCCTCTACTTTTTGTCACAATTGAGGCTTAGTTTTAGGCACTTGGAAAAAAAGAAACCCTTATTCTCTATTATACAATGAAAATGATAATCAATAGCACAGTACACTCAAAACACAAATGCTCCCAATAGCTTACTTATAGACACTGGGCATATTTTCAAGTGATAACACTAGCAACGAATGGAATCAAACTCTAAATTCTTTTCAAATTTGCAGACTATGAATAAAATTAATAAGTTACTGTAAATTTATTAAGTAGCCACTACTTGATTCTTGGAGTTACTGTAATTCCAAGGTTTAGAGTGGCCTCAAAGCTTAGAAATTACATACCCCATGCATATTAGTCACTATGTTAAGCATTAAATTTATAAAAAGGACAATAAATCAGTCATGCAGAAAGGGTCTGTCATGGGACTAGTGCTCTGTGCAATGAGATTAGAGTGCAGACATCCTTTGCAGCTCTTGCAAATGGCCTCCTAGAGGACAGACTACATCCTCCCTCATCCTTCCCATTTCCTGTGGCCTACAAGGTGGAAGTCTGCACTGAGAATGGTGCAGGACAAACTGAAATAGCTTAGGGACCTGAGCCCTTCCCGAAGCTCTCCTGGCAGCTAGGGACTGCACTCTCCTGGACTTCTAGTTATAAGATAGAGAATAAAATTATAATGAGTTAAAGCTATGGTTATTTTCAGTTTCCTGCAATTTGCCAACCACCCTTTTTCCAACCGAGAACACATCATATGCATTGTGTGTTTTATAAAAATTACATGAAGGGAGAATAAAGGAGAGAAAAGGATGGCAAAAGAATTAAGATGTGTTATGTACATGTACCAGCTCCCTATGATGAAAGTAATCGTCATGAACTGCAAACGTGTACAATAAAATAGAAATTATGTAAAACTATAAAGTATGTAATACCAAATATGGCTCTCAGAGAATTTAAATAGAGCATTTCTTTTAATTATATATGAATCAATACAAGGTATGAGTTGTCTGGTTTTGAGTGATAATCAGACTAGGCAATTGCCAAATATAAAATATAGAATTAAAATATTTAATTAAAATTACATAATTTAAGAGCATAATGGGTGCTTGAAATTGGAACCCTTAAATTAAGCTCTTAGCCATCAGGGTGGTCAGAGTTATTACTCTTTGCCTGAAGGAGTAAAGACATTAATAATAGTTACTTCTTTTTTTTTAAAATTAATCTTTTCAATACCCAAATACTAGAAAGAAAGAAACTTATAGATATTACCAAGTGGAAGAAGGAAGAAGAAGGAGGAGGAAGACGAAGAAGAAGAAGGAGGAGGAGGAGGAGGAAAACTAGATTCTTATCTTAGGAACAAAGATTCAGGGAGATATAAATGATTAAATTTGCTCTCCACGGGAGACGCCGAAGACAGAGCTGTATTTTTTGGTCTGACATAGAACTTCTGTGGCTTTCAGGTCATCTTAGGATAACAGACTATGAATTTGAGGGCCAAGCAAAAGAATTATTCTTACTGATATGTACGTGTATGAGTAATGTGTACGTGTATATGTATGTATAAATATAATATTTGTATGGTATTTCAGAAATCAAATGCTTTATTTTTCATCCATTTTTCATAATCAAACATTTTTTCTACAAAGATATGTATTTGTGAGAAAAGGAAAAGATATGATCTTTTGGACAAGGTTAAATCTTTGGTTAAGTAAGATGTTCTTCTACTCAATATTTTCCTTTCATGAAGAAGGATGGAAAAATAAAGATGGAGGGGAAAAATAAAAATGGAGAGAAAAATGTCACCAAGTCACATGAACTAAATGCATGAGGGCACATCACTCCCTTACACAGCTCCCTAAAACTGAAGCCTGTTCAAAGCATTTCACTTCTAAGCATCACATAACTGCCAAGGTTTCAGAAGATACAGCTAATCCTCCTCTCTGATAACTTTCTTTTGACACAGACCAATTTATTTATTCTAAATTGGGTTTTGTTCAGACATTGGCAACTAAATAAAGTACGATAATGTCATCCTACTTCATAAAGAAGATACATTTTTACTCTAACTTGTCAAATATGAAGCATTAGGCAGCTGATAAAAATTACTCTTCTTAATATTTCCAGTGTTAAAAAGCCATGCTATTTAATATTATAGGAAAAAGAACAAGTTGAAGCATTTTAAAAATTTTGGTAATTTCCTCCTAAAGAAGAAAAATGTATTCTTAGTGCAATATACTATTTTTAAAAACCTGTGAAGTTTCAAGTAAATGGAGTACTTATTACAACAGTACTTTTCCTGAGGTGGAATTAGGCCAATGTCATTTAAATAAACCTTTAGAGTCTATATTAGTATGTTTCTACTCAGACAGGTTCAGCATAGTATTTTTTATCACTGAATCATAATATATTCTCAAAATACAAACCCATAAAATATCATCCCCACCCGCTAAAACCATAATGGTTAAGTGAATTAATTAAATTTATACAGCTAACTATTGTTGGGTACAGGCTTCACAGAACTATACCGCATATTAATATATACATAGTTTTCTATATAACTGTCTTCTGAATACATTTGAGGGTTGGAAACAGAGCTTTGGTAGATAAGGAGGGAGGAGGGCTTGAAGGGAGGGGAGGGGAATGGAAAAAAAGTAGCAGCAAGACATTCCACGTACAGGTACAAATTCCCCATGATGAATGTTATCACTATGTATATCTAAAATGTACCATTAAAATTAAAAAAAAAAGAACAAAAAGGTATCTAATTGAGGGCACTAGTGATTGAATTTAAAATAAAGGTTTACTTCTTGCTCTCTGCTATTTACAGGGGCTATCCGACTTGGACAGATATCTAATTAGTATGTAAAGTTTTTAGGATAAACACTTATCCTGTGATTACCTGTTGCAATCCCTGCAGAGGAACTCCCCCTAAGGCCCAGGCCCAAGCCTGCCCTGCTCAGTAAAACATAATGTAATTAAACTGCTGGTTTGCTTATACAGTCTTTAAAAGTATATTTTGACTTTTCCACTATGGAGATTTACCAACTAGCAGAAAAGATAAATTATTTAAAGAGTCCAAAGTTGAGTAGAGGATGTTATGAGCAGTATGTGGAAGTTCATCAGAAGAAACTCAATTTAAAGTAGCTCATTCAAATGGGGGAGAAAATCGTAACATTTGTGAATTCCTCAGAATTCAACACACTGAAAAACAAAAAACCCACTTCAGGGCTTGATTCCATCACAGATACTGTTACAACCTTGTAATTTGGGTTACCACTATCCCTACAGGCACATAGAGCTTCAGTGCAGTGTACTCACTTTAAACATAAATGTTCAACAAAGGGGGTGTTTTCTTTGTCTCTTAAAACAGCAGTGCTCTAACAGAAATCTGCTTTTGAAGCCATAAATTATAACAAGGGAAAAGGTATCAAGTATCTCACGAACCAGCAGGAATAGGTGTCAGGTCATACAAGCAGACTGTAACTTAAGAGCAAGCAACATGAGACTCAAAAATCAAAGTCTGGGTCTATCGCCTTTTGCTTGGAATAGACTTTTCAACCTCGAAACAATTGGGTAGACTCATCCTGAAAAATTCAAAGAAGAGGAAGAAAATACCACTTAAAACAATTGTTTCTGAAACTGTATTTGCTTGTTGAATTTTGGTGCAGGAAAGGGATACTCCTTAGCTTAAAATGGCCACGGTCATCGCTTACACAGCCTAGTGGTAGGAGAGGAGGCAAACTGGTAGCTAAGCCTGGGAAAGGATAAAAGGACTAAGAGATGTGCATGGAGTGACGGAAGGTTTGAGATCAAGGTGTCGAACAGAAAACTGGTTAATCTTTCAGCAGCACTTACTTTTAATTTCATTTCTTTACTACTCATTAGATATTTCTCAGCCACAGGATTTTCCTTCACCTTTTTTTAAAAACAGGACCTAACTAAGAAATAACCAACTTGCTTGTCCTTACGAGCTCTGGACTGCTGCTTTTAATCCAAATTATATTGTCTGAAGTTTCAGGAGATGGAAGACAAACTTGGTATCCCAGGTTTAAAGCTACTCTTTAAGCCAATCTTTGAAGATTTGGAGATTTTTCTAAAGATTTTTTTACCTAAAATAGGCACAGATACAGGGGACACACACAAATCCAAAATTATTTGATAAGAAAAAGGATGTTCGCAGAATAAGATATAAGTGGTGTTAAAGACCAGTCTCCCTTTACAGCCTTTAGACTTCTGGATAGCCTGGATTATTCCCTTATCCAGGAATTTCTACTGCTTAAGAAAGTGCCTACTAGCCACCTTTGAGACTGATGAGAAATGGTTGAGATAACCAGGCTGGATCTGCCTTTCCTCTCCAGATGGCTGGTAGGCATCTGTTTACACTGTCCTCCTTACTATCAGAACAGGAAGACAGGATTGCTTTCATCAGACCGGCAAGGACAGCACTTGGAGCTAATGACCTCTAACTGTGAGAGACCTGAGGGTCGAAAGGAAATGAGGGACATCATAATGAAATGCCATGGAGGCATAAAAGCAAAAAGGAAATCCTTAGGTATCTTCCATTCTGCAGAGGAAATAGGGAGAGGAGAAGAAGGACAAAGAAGAAAGAAAGTTTCTAAAGTAATTCATGGAGAACCCTTCACACATAAGGAATTCAAGGGAAATATCTGTATGGAGATCTTGGGCAGCATGTGTAATTATACATCCAACAAATATTTTTTGAGCACATAATGTCTGCTAAACACTCTTGTAGGCACTTTAGATATATAAAAACAATGCTTTTGTGAAGCTTAGACTTCAGCAATATACAAATTAAACTATAACTTTATATTTACTTTTAATATCATTAATTATAATTACAGGCAGTACATGATATAGTTTATTGAAAGTGTTAAACACCATGTGAAATAAAGAATAAAGGAGACTAGGGATACCAGAGTGGCAAAGGGCTTGCAATTTAAAAAGGGTCAACCTGGAAGATTTATCTGCTTAAGAGTAAAACTGAAGCAAGTAACTGAAAGAAGTGATACTGGGTATAATTTAGGCATAGAAAACAATATTTTATAAAAATATCTAAGATAAAAATAAGCACCAGATGGCATATTTTTAAAATTCACTGTCATTTAAATATCCACATATCCTCAAACTTCAATTTACCTTAAGTAACTTTTCCATCATATAGGCAAAACCATAGTTAGATTTTGTGTAACAGAGAAAATAAATTAAGTGGAAGACAATATTACTATAATTCCTGGTGTGTCTAGAAAATAATTCTTAAGTCACAGTAATTGGAAATCTGCAGAGGACTGATTGGAACTGTGAAAATAACAAATTTACATCTGTTCATTTTTCTTCAGGAGCAGAGAAAGAGAGACCCTTTTTTTTTCATAATGCAAAACCTCTTCTGAGAAAACCGAAATTAATTTACTTGAAACTATTCTGCACATCAGCCCACACTTTCCATCTGAACATAATTCTAGGAACAACAAAAACCTTCTGGCCATTTAAGCAACTTTCAATCAATTTTAAAGTTAAACTAAACAAGAAGCATTAAAACAGGATGTGATTATGAACTTCCTCATAAGCCTCTTTTATGGGCTTTCTAATACATGTTCTCAATTTTACCTACAGTGCTCTGGATGAAAATGACTATAAAATTAAAGATCTTTTAATGAGATTTCCAAGAAAATGCCTTTTATCGTTTTTCCTACACGGAAAACAGTTTAACACACTCTATCCCGTTAATAATGGATGAAAACAGAATACCTTGACCCACATAGTATCATTTTGCAACTACATTTGTAACAAAAACTGGATAGCACAACTTAACAGAGGAATGATTTAGCCTTAATGTTTCTTTTTCCAGGCTCAGATTTCTAAAAGAATTCTGATCTCCCCAGTTTGACTTTAGGCTTGGCTAGTGAGGACAAGATTTAACAATATAATCCTCAATACCAATAATCTAAGTTTTAGTTTCCACTGTTATAAAATGAATAAGCATGAAATAACTTCTTTAATTCAGTTCTATTGAAAAGCATCTTGCTGAACACCAAACAAGTGACAAGGACATCACTATGTACTACAAACTAAAATATTAAATAATTTACATCCCAGCTCCAAGGAGCTTCTAGTGTGATCTCAGCTCTTTAGTCACTGCATCTAGGTATTTCATGAGATTAAGTCATTCTCTGGGATATTCTAGAGCTCTGTGATGGCAAAATGTTCTGCTCTGAATACTATATAAAGCAATAGTGAATATTTCCATGTTTCCAGACCCAGGATTGATGCCACTATTCCCCACCCCATCCCCCGGGGGCCTATAAAAACCCCATAGCAATAATTAACTTCTCTATAGCATGTGATCGTTTGATCATATTTTTCCCTGCTTACTGCTTTAATCAACAGCTGCAAAGACATCACCTATGCCAGGCTGTTTTTCCTTCTTGAGCATACTTTAGAGTTGTCCTTTTCTACCAAGTTCCTTAAGTACTGGTATTCTCCATGGTTCCATTCGTGGCATTTTTATGCATTTACTTTTGTATATGTTACGCACGCATCATTTGAGGTCAATTTAAAATTACATAAATACATAATTATGACCCAAAAATCTACCTCTTCTAGCTCCAAATACTCTGGGAACTATAGAAACACATTCCAGTTGCTGTGTGGACAGGCAGCTCAAAATTCCATAACCAGAACTGAACAATTTTCTCCAAACTATCTTATGCACTTGAATTTCTAGTGTGATCCCTCCCGCATCCCAACCCTTCCCAAAGTGAATTAGACTGTTCGTCTGCTTTCTTAAAATAACTCAAGTGTATCATTTTAAAAAGATATCATACTACTTAATGTAATGTTTTAAAATCTAGATTTTAGGCCACTTGATATCTGGAACTACACTTTCTTTGTGAGCTTATTCCCAGTTTCTAATATAATGACTGTCATTTTGGAGGTAATCAGTATTTATCAGATATGTTAATAGATCCTTATTTCCAACATTTGAATTTTCAAATCTGCTCACAACAATAAATGGAAGACATAATGGGAAGAGTTGGTCATTATTTCTCAGAACTGTGTGAATACTAGACTAGAGATATCTGTAATAGGTCTTACAAGAATTAGGGATTTTAAAGTGCAAGAAAAGAGTTGCACCTAGAGAGTTAAGCTATAAAAGCAACTCACCATGTATTATAGAACAGGTGTGCAAAATAACCATGGACAAAGATGCCTCTCAAAGTACTATGTATAAACTACAACTTGTCGGACAATACTAATAAAAAACGGAGAGAGAGAAATGCAAAGACATATATGGAAGAGGAGACAGGGAGACAGAAAACTCTGTAAAAAGGTTACAAAGACAGATATCAATATTGCTTATTCCAGCACTTTCCAGGGAAGAAGGTGGTTCGGCCAAGGTGTTCCACAGTTCCAGGCTATCTTAGAATAAAGCCATTATGAATTTATTCCCCCAGCGCTCCTCAGATTGATGCTCTTATAAAACTGTTTCAAGCATTTTGTTACACGCCTCAAAAACCTACAATACTTATGCATACTTGCCTGGACTTTGAATCTATAGTACCTAGGGACAATAAAATGGGAAAAATTCCATAAAAATACAGGCGTGTGGGGCCGTTCTCAGTGGTCTTGTGTTTTGTTGGTGTAAGCAGGTCACTCCAGGATGACTCCCCTAAGCAAGAAAGTACCAAGCACCCGAACAGGTCCAGCTGCTTCTCAGATCAACTGTGCAAACTTACTGAGCAGCGCTGAATACCCCAAGACAGGCTTTCATATCCTACATAATTCATACTTTTAACCAACAGTCATATATGATTCTTAATACCATAAAAGTTTGAAATAGAAAAGTTTCATCTTGTGTTTTTTTTAATTTGGGTTAATTGTACTTTAATTTTTGCTTCTCCACAAAATCGTTTCTGACTTCCCCTTAGCCATCTTGCAGACATCCGGGTCAGGATATAGCAATTGTTCTGCCTTCATCTACGTCTGGCATCTTGACAAGACTTACTTAGCTAAATTTGTTGAATATAGTGTATCTTGGACAAAATTCAAGAATGATAATTTAATACTAAAATATATTCAAGAATTTACATGCACAAGTCCAGATCTGGTTGACAAAATTGTTAAGCATATTCAGTTTTCCCTAGTTTCAAAAAACTAGTTTCTACTTTCAAAAGTTTTCTTAGTAAAGGTTAGAGGTATATTCTTATCAGGTTTGTTTTCTGTAGAGATAGTTAATTGTACAGTAACTCTACAAATTAGAATAAAAAATTACTAAAGGGCAAATTCAAATAGTATGTCTCTAGGAACAAAAGTCAATCATACAGTCACTTTCTAGAATTTTAAAGGGGCTAGTGATATTTTTTAGAACTAAGAAAAATTTTGTCTTCCTGTTTATAATAATTCAGAGTACAAGAATATGCTTCGTTATTTACTATTTAACTTTTCTCTGATTAACAACTGAAACTGCTGGAGTTTGTTTTGTTGAAACACCCCCTGGCTGGTTATCTAGTTAAGTAAAGTATCCATTAAATTCTTTTACCCATTTTGGGGAAAATGGATTTGTTTTCAATATGTTTGTAATAAAGAAAATATTTCAAGGATTTTGTGGGAGGAAAGGAAAGAAAATTCAATAGGCCCTGACAATAAAGTTTGTCAGGGTTTATTCCAGAATTGTTAGTCCACATCAGTATGTATACAATAACCATGGTCTGTGGGAGGGAAATTTACTATTCTTATATTCTACAGACAGTAATTACTTTCAAAGATAGATATGATAGAAAAAAGCTGGGGAGTCAATGAACACGGAGAATCAGCTAAATGACCAGGAAAGAGATAAATCACATTAGCACAATGAATGAGTTTGTGGACACATAATCAACAAAGTTGAACTTTATTTTCATTAAATAGATTATTCACTATTCTATTAATCAACTCGTTGACTAATCCACTAGGTAGTTAATCAATACATACACAGTTTGGCTCATTAGTTTCATTAAGTATTCATTTCATTAATTACTTCATTAGTCAACATAAACATAGTTTAAAACTTATAAGCCTGGTATTGTGCTTGGAGTTTGGGGATAGAATGGTACCTAACCTTCCTTGTCCTTGGAGAAAGTGTGGGGTAATTAAGGGGAACATAATATCACAAATGTAAACATGATCCTGGCTAACAAAAGCCAAGTATTAGTTGCTTTGGGTGATTTAGTAGGGTGTACTCAATTTCCTTGAGATTTCTTTATACAGTTAGGGTGTAAAGAAATCTCAAGGAAATGTCATTTAAACTGAGAAATAAAGGATTCGCCAGACAATTAAAAGGTGTAAAGCAGGGTAGGGGGAGGTCAGAAGAGGAGGAACAGGGAAGAATGGGGAAGGACACTACAGACAGAGCAAACTGTCTACAGAGTCTCTCCACACCATAAGAACAAGGAACATCTGGGGAAACGCTAGAAAAAACATGCAACAAAAATTCAGATATATGGTAAGAACACTCACAGCAAAAACTTGGAATCAAGCATAGTCAGAAAAGATAAAATCTAAATAAACAGGAATAACTAGTTTAAATTATAGTGAACATAGGGAAAATGATCCAATTTACAGTAACAAAAAAACTAAAACAAACAAATGAACAAACAAACAAAAATCAACCTCAAATTTGCCAGATCTTTGTGAACAAAAATTTAAAACTTTAATAAAGGAAATTTTTTTGAATTGAAAGAAGATAGAAATGCATGTCTCTAGGAAGGAAAACTTAAAAGAGTGTAATAACAGTATTAGTTCTCCTCACTTTAATGAATCAAGTCACTTTAAAACCATTCAAAACTCCAATGGACTTCCAACGCAATATAAAGAAGTCCATGACCTAGTTCACATCAAAGATAAAACATATAGGAAGAATCAAAAAATGTAGGAAATAACAAGGACAAGAACCTTCTCTATTAAAATATAAATTCAGTACACAGAATAGTAAATAAAACAACTTGTCCTTTGCAGAAGAATGTCCACAGAATAAATTCATGCTTAAGAATGTAAGTGGTAACTATTCAATAAAATATGACTGGGATATTAGTTCTTCTTGGAAAAAAAATAGACTTTAATTAAAAAAAAATCAACCAATCAACAAATTTAGTTTTAATGACTAAAATCAGAAAAAAATTCCAAAAATAAAATTTTTATCATTACATTGAAATGACCTCTATAGACACAGAGAAATTTTTCTATACATAAAGTTGTGTACAATAAAGTTTATACGAAAAGTAAAAATGCCTGCAAAAAACAGGAAAATTATATTCAAAATAGATGTCTGCATACATACATACGTGGGAAATTTTACTTTCAACTCCACAAATAAGAAAAAGGTCTACACAACAGAAACCAGGTAAGAAATATGAACAGTTAATTCCTAGCAAAATTACAAAAGGGCAATAAACAGAAGAAAATTACCCAAGTGTAGTAGTAATTAGGGAAATGGAAAATAAAGCAACATAGTTTTAAAATCATCCCTGCTATTAGTGGTATTCATCACTGCTATTAGTGTAAAAGCTTCATTATAAATGACTTCATGTTAATCAAAAGGGGGACAGGCATATAATTTGTAACACATCTGTACATACAGAAAAAAGTCACAAGTCAATAATGATGACTATGGAAGTGGCAAAACACTAAAAATGTATATATACAATTGCATGTACAAATGTTTAAAAAATCCCTGTAGGATACACTGTATAGGAGAGAAAGGGAAGCAAGGAATGCAACATGAGGAAATTTACATTTTTCCCATTATGTTTGAGTAGAATTTGAATGTTTCATAAGATTATATTCAAATTTTAGTATCTTATAGGAGTTTTTCATGTGCCCGCCCCTCCATTAAAACAACAATATAGCCCCAAAGCTCTTAAACTGAAAGTCAATGTGATGGGTTAATTGTACACCTCTCCAAAAAGAAAATATGCCAAAGTCCTGATCCCTGGCACTTCAGAATGTGACCTTACTTGGAGACAGAGACACTACAGGTGCCATCAGTTAACATGGAGGGCCCTATTTGGATGCAATGCACAACCACATAAGATAGCCATGTGAAGACAGACACAGAACACCGAGTGATGATGAGGCACAGACTGGAGTTACATAACTGCAAGCCAGGAATGTTGAAGACTTGTAGTAAACCACCAGGAGGTGGTAAGGAAGGATTTCCCAAAGTTTCTAAAGGCCTCGCTGCCACAGCAGTTTGAATTTCAAGTCTTCAAACTTGTAAGACGATTAATTTCTATTGTTTTCCTCCACCCAGTTCAGGTACTTCACTATGGCAGCCCTAAAAAATCTAATGTAAAAAACATTCCTAATATAAATGTGTGTTTCTAAAAGTGTAAGAGAAGGCAACAGCAGACATCTGATTCAAGAAGATACTTTTTAAGACACAGCTGCTTAGTGACTGATCAAAATATATAATGGAAAGAACATAGTTACCTAAAACCCATTACTAGTCTTAGCACTTATTGAAAAACAGGATCCTTTATACTGTGATATAGATTCTGTAACTCACTTATGAAATCAACAAATACAGTTAGAAACCCTCTAGGTATGGAGGACTACTATAATGAAGAAATTACCACCAAACCAAGAAACTGAATAGTAATGAAAAAAACCTATCATGTTTCAACGTTAAATATAATATTACTATCAGTTTTTAACAGACATTATGCTATAGAACTACTTATTCATTTATAATTTATTTCTAAGTCTTGCTTTCTGAGGGAGTTGTTAAGTAAATGCTTTTTTGGCATATCTACAGATTGATTTTTTCTCCTAACTTTTAAAATTAAGAGTATAGGAACTGAATTACAATATTAAACCTCTTAATATAAATTTAGACTGAATTCCATCTGAAAGTGATGATTTAATGTTTAAATCGTTGCTGTACTATCTATTAGTTTCAGGACGTCTACATTTACGTGTAGAAGTGTAACTGGTCTATTGTGGGTTCTTTTTTGTTCTTGCTTGTTTGTTTTAGTTTGGAATTTGCTGTCCTTTTCTGTGTGTGTATTTCAAATTTAGGCAGATGTTTTTCTACCAGTTTAATCTTGCCGCATAAAAATAAGTGAGAAGTGCAATTAGTGGGTGAATTATCACTTCATTGAAATTTGACACAAGTCACTTGTGAAAGACGTTGGCTTGGTTTCTTGTTGAGAAAATTCCTTAACATAGCTTCAAATTTTTCCAAGGTTTTTGATTGAAATTTCCTACCACTTCTTGGGCCAAGATTGCTCACTTATACTTTCCTAGAAAAGCATTTATGTTACTATGATTTTTCACATACATTAATGTTTTATTTTTTATGCTTCTGTATACCTGGTGGTAACCCCTTTCTGATGTTCAACAGCGTACATTTTAGATTTTTCCATTCTGTCCTTTGCTAGAAATTGCTGATATTTCAGAAAATAAATTCTCAGACTTGCCCATTACTGCCCATTGCATTTCCAAATTCTAATTCATTAACATTTTGTTTTTATGTCTCTTAAATTTATGGGTTTATTGTCTTCCTCATTTTCTAGCTTCTCAGATAGGGAACTTACTTAGATTCATACAACATAAAACAAAAAGGATGACTAAATTATGTGACAAAATTTCTATTCTTTACAGAAATGATCTTTCCGTTATGTAAGATAATCAAGAATTGATTACACTGCATAAAATTTATTATCTACATTTGAAATCTAACGCCTAATGAAATAATCAATATTCTATTGAATTACAGTATCTGTTTAAATATCATTTGGAACAGTGAGATAAATCCATAACAACAATGAAATGATATCAACTGGTTATTTTAGAAAAAAAATCAATTTATATTTCAAAGAGTGGCAAGTGATACAGTTAAAAAGTTGGAAGTCAACTATCTATTTATAAAATCTGACAGTATAAATCACTCAGCAATGGCACGACTGCTCTGTCCCTGAAAATATATTACACTTGAAAAGAATACCAACATCAGAACACAGATCTGTAAAACCTGCTCTGAAAAAAGTTTCTTGTATTAGAAGCATTAGATTAGAAGTATTAGATTTTGGTAAATATACACCTAATAGGCCCTCTAGAAGGTATATAATAAGTGCATGACATCTATTGCTATTTAGAATAAATACTGTTTTATATTACATACTACATGACTACTGTCTCATGGACTAAACGTGGACTAAAATGATGTAATGTTATCGCTAATGGAATTAGATAACTTAAAGTGCTTTCTTCTTAAAATCTACTTTTAGCACAGGTGTACAATCCCACTGACAAACTAGTATTATATACCATGAGTTTAATAAATTCAGTAACTCTTATAAATTAACTTACATTACTATAGTAGGTTTAATTCTAAACATTTTTTTCTACATGGAAAAGTGATTTGAATAAATTATTTTTGGAATTTGAAGCGTGTATTTGCAGGGTTTTTTCTTCTTCACTTTGTCAATTTGAGGAAAAATATAATTGTTGCAAGGACACAGAGTCAGAGTGAGGTAGGAATAGGGTGTGGCCTGACCTGGTTAGGAAGATGGACATGACCTAAGGGAGTGGCCTAGACCTGACATCAGCCTGGGGCGCGAAATCCAAATGCCCTCTTCTCACAGGATGGGGACAACTCTCAGGAGAATTGAGACAGAATCAATAGAAAGGATACCAAGAGCGAGCTGGAGCTCTCTTGCCCCTGTTAACAGTGCCCCGCTCCCTAGCCCATGCTCTATTTTTAGCTCACTCTTTAGCCCCCTTCCCTTTTTCGGATTCCTAACTGCCCAGCGGTGAAAGCGGCTATTTCTTTCATGTGGCAGAACCAGTTTCCTTTTTTTTTTGTTACTTAAATAAATTTCCTTATGGCCCTAAGTTAGTCCTTTCAAATCTTTGTTTGTGACAAACAAGAATCTGGAACTCAGAGCACTAACAGACTCTGGGGCCTCCTGCTTGGTAACAAGAATATCATAGATCCAAATAAAAGTCCTCTATTTGCTAGTTTTAAAACCCATGGCAAATTACTTCTGAGCCTCATCTTCCTCATTTTGCAGACTTCATTTGAAGGCCAATTTTTATGATAATATGTATCAAGAACTAAGAAGAGTTTTGGGCATATAGAAGTAATTCATGCAACTACCACCAGAGAAAGAAAAAACGGAAACGATTCCAACAGTATATAAGCAGAGAATATAACCATTTGTGTGTACCTCTAAGACATGGCTTCATATCACTCCTGAAAAACATAATCTTCCTATTTCTATAATTTTGTAAGGCAATGTTAACTAAACTTCAGACATAACTCCACATCACTCATACTATTGCTTACTTAGTATTTTTCCGTATCATCCATTTTTTCCTCAATGGAGACAATGGACTTTAGGAGACAATGGTCTCCTAAAGCAACATTCAGACGTACTATTTAAAAGTGCTGGTCATATTTTATATATATATAAACATAAAAATAAAACTATAAGGATTAATTCAAGATTATTTTAGCTAGAATTTTCCTGTACCTACCTGGGTAGTTGTGGGGTACCTCACATTAGCAATTATTATTTGTTATTAAATAATGACATATGCCTCCAGACTATTTTACTAATAAAAATTCTAATAATATGAAACTTTCCTAATAATCTACAAAGAAAGTAGGCCTTACACATCAAATGTATTTTAAATATTCCGGGTTACTTATGATTCAAAATTAAGTGAAGGACCTAAAAGAAACTTACGATTCTCAAAACCTTCTAAAATTCATTTAATATATTTCTGCTAATTAATAAAATAGATATATTAGCTTCAAGCATACATCATAAACTTTTTAAGAGACCTCCCTATGACTGATGATAGGAAAGATGATTAATGTCAGCCACAAAGGTCTATTATCCGGTTAAATTTACTGGAAAGAGCAAACCAAATTCTTTTGTTTTTAAGAGTTGAAACAGAACAAGGAGTAATCTAAATACATCAAAGAAAACTAACTAGGTAATATAAATAGCATATAAAAAGTAAATTGTTAGTCGGTTTAATAGCTTGTAAGTGGTTCATAAGAAAATTTGTCTTTCCTTCCTTGCCTATGTAAACAAATAGAAATAAAAATTTTGCTCCCAGGAACATATGATACCAAACTTAGGAGTGATATCATCAGTTATAAAAAAGTTATCTTGGTGTATTTTATTAATATTTTACTTAAGACATCATAGAAGAAAACACTTATCATGAAATATAATTATTGAGTATCCGAATACTGTCAATCAAATGGGTTACATAATCCAATACTTCAAAAATTCTGCCAACATTGTTTTTGTAGAGTTTAAGCCTCTCTCTCTAGGACAGTTTCGTGTTTAAAAAATCTATTATATGAGTCAAAATATACTGGAGCCATATGTGGCTCCTATGACATATTCTATTTCCTACAGTAGGGAAAAAAAAAACCCGATCTGAGTAATAACTACTTCATCAAGAACTTTTTCAGTAGAGTTTTGGGAACTCTATTTATACTCTTCCACACCGAAACATAAAAGTTGTAAGATGAAGATCTTAAATTACATGTGAAGAAGGATTGTCTAATAATAAATTTATGATCTGAATTAAAAAAAAAGTCTGGATAAACACTTCCTTTTCCTTTGAAGCCTTTCCCAACATACACTGCCAAGAGGCAGGTCACTTTTAAACCACTGTGAATAAGAGAGAGAAAAATAAATTCAACAAAGAGCTGCAGATTACTCAGCCACCTTTCTCCTCCCAAAATGTAGGCAAATGAACACCAGAAGAAAACTGTATTTCATAATGCAGGCCCATATGCAAAAATATGAATATATATAAAATATGTATTCAAATATGCTTTTATCTTAAACTATATCTAAAATGTATATAAATGTATTCAACTTTTATGGTTCTTTTTCATGAAATAAAAATATTATTAATTATTGTAACATAGTGCTACTTAGAAGAAGAGGACATAAGTCTTTATGGAAGTATCTGGACATTTTCATTGTAGTAAAGAAAAAAGATGCAAATTCAAATTACTTCAAGAGAGAGGACGGTAATACATATGGAAAAGCATGAAACACAGCAGGAAGTGGGTTGAAGGGACAGTGAAAAGTAGAGGGGGTGTGTTCCATGTGAAGAAATTCCAGGTAACAAAGGAAAGATTAAACACTGTGTGCAAGTCAACAGAAGACACAGATGCTAACCTAATTCACATTATCAGCCACTACATGGAGGTTCTGCTGTTAGAAACCCCACTATTAAAGTCTAGGAGGTCAAAGACACGGTAATCATTTCATGAAGAGATTAAACTGGGCTCATTTTTGTCTGCTTCCCCTTAAACACCTAAATTTTTTCCTGTTTATTCTCATTCGTTAAGCTTTTTATTTAAAAATCTATTTTCTAAAGTTATCCACTACTAAAGATTTAGGTAACCAGAGCATAAATATATTAAAAATTGAGGGGTTAGGGATTTAGCTCAGTTGTACAGCTCTTGCCTAGCAAATACAAGGCCCTGAGTTTGATCCCAGAACCCCCCACAAAAAACTGAAGTTTACATTTTTGATACTGTCAATATTATACAGCATTCATTAAATGCAAGTAATAGACACTGTATTTTGCCTGTGAATTGGTCACTTTCCTACAGGAAACTGGTCCCTCTCTGTTTCAGTCCAAATCTGAAAGAACTATTGTAGAAGTGTCTCATGGTCCTCTGCATACTGCCCACTGTTTCACTCAGAAAGACACACAGAACCACAAGGGTTAGAAAGAGAACGCTTTCCAGGATGGATACAGACACCAAGACAAAAATGTTCTTTTCTCATCCCAAACTGAGAAAAGCCTAGATGTTAACATGCATAAAGGTAGGAGACATCTTTCCCATTACTATATGCAGACTCCCGCAGATCCCAAAAACATATATAAATACCTGGATCTAACTGTGTCAACGTCTAGTCAACCCCAAGAAGTCTTAGACAGGAGAGTTAATAAAGTCCCTTGTGCTCAAGTAAGTTTAAACTAGACTTCTATTACATACAAACGACATTCCCCTAAACACAAAAGAAAGGATTTGAGTTTGGTTTGTACTTGACAGGTGAAACCCCACAATACCTCTTAGGACTTTCCTTCCAAAGAACAAAATCAATTTTAACTCTAGGAATTTTTCTAACTCAATACACAGGCAGACTGTCGATTATTCTAGTTTTCAAACTTTGCTGATAATCATCAGTACATTTGAAGAGGAAGGTAGAGGAAAGAGGAAGAGAAAAAGCAAGCACATGAAAACAAAACTTATTAGTATTAATAACAAAACCATCAACTGCGTAGGTATCATACATGAAATTTTATCTCATAAACCTCAATACTCAACTCATTATTAATGGAACACACTTTATAAAAACCTAAAAACATTTAAACTGGCTTTTATATTCTAGTATGGTACACTACTGCAAAACCAGCCAGCCACACTACATCAATACACATGAATACAGATGCTGTGGCCCAAAACAAAGAAATCACAAACATCATCCACCTACTAGTCTCAGAGGCATGATTAATGAAAGGACTACTTCAGAAAAACAGCCATAATCATCTCCATTTCCAGCAGTTAAATCAATACCCCCTTTCACCGCAGGTTTCAGAAGTGAACCAAACAAGGGAAAGCAAGGCATACTCACAAATTATAAAGCATGTCAGCCATGTTGCTGCGGTAGTACAAAGCGTTTCTATAGGCGCTTTCAGCTTCAGAAATTTTGCTCTGACTCTTCAGAACATTTCCAAGGTTACCCCATGCTGGCAAGAAGGAAAAAAAGTAATCAGGCTGAGCGTCAATCCAATTATACATGACATAACATCCAGGCCATCAGGAAGTACTGCCAGGAAAGAAAACATTCATGAAAACATTTTTAAGAAAGGAAATTTATTTTCTTTATACTCTAACATTTCATCAAGCCAAGAGATGAAATACAGTCAAAGCCTAAAAATAATTAAAGCAATTATGATGTCTCAAAGCTGATATACATATATAGTTTATCATAAGGCCAGGCACAATGTTATCTTAAGATTACCTACAAAGACTCCAAAGCTCTTCCAAGTGCCCATAGGGATCTTCATGGTCTGAAATTATTGTATATTTACTGGTCTAGAAACTGCAGGAAACTATTTTAAACTAAACAAACATTTCATTCAAGTATGAAAAAAATTGATAAATGCCACAGAAGGTCTGGAGATGAAAAACAAAAACCTAAACAAGATTAAAGCTATAAAGAGGCTTACTAAGCATCAGAACACATCATTAAAACATTATTCTTCTTTAAACAGTTAAGCATATACAGTCTGCTCAGTTTTAATGTTCTTTTATACCTTTCCTACTAAGGAGCTCATCTGAAGGAAAACCTGTCACCACACATAATCATATTGAAAACTACATATTTTACGTGTGCCTTACATTTTTCTCCAAATAATCATGATTTCTCAATATTAAAAAGAAAGGACACAGAATAGGCTACTACCCAGAAGACATGGCTTCCAAATACCAAAGCCCTAACATCTGCCTGCTTTTCTCATCTTTCCTCCCCACAAAGAGACGGGGAGTCAAACCCTGACACTGGAGTCTTTACCTAACACAACAGTCGATGTGGGTTTTTGTACTGAGATTTATTTGGGTGGTTATGGACTTTACCTGAAGAACGGAGGGGGTCTGGGTAGCAGTTTTTAATGCATTAAAAAAGTGTAACATCCTTCAGTCTCAGACCCACCTGAGCTCCTGTAATTTAAAACTCCCATGCCTCAGTTTACTCATTTGTAAAATGGGGAAATAATTAGTGTTTCATTGGCTTTGTGATAAAGATTAGATGAGTTAATACATGTAACATGTTTAAGACAGTACATGAAACATGGTAAACAATAAATATTTGTTATTATCATTAATATTGTAGTTGATACTCCTCACAATTTACAGTAACTAAGCAAACTTATAGAAATAACATTAAAGACAATGTACTTTATGTTCTTATATTGTGTGCAGAGAACACCAAGATTTTGTATTTGGAAAGTTATGTTTCTGATGGAAAACAGCAGAAATACGCTGACCTCATAATTGTCCCATACTGAACACTGCCACATACCACGCCACGCTTGGCATCCATCATTCCCTGCAACTCTCAACCTACCCTTGTATACAGAGCCTTTGCCCACTCTGTAAATGAGCAAACAGACTCAGAAGCACTAAAGACTTTGCCAATTTAAACTGAAGTATTAGAGTAAATCCAAGCCTGGCTACTTCCAAACTTTTCCTACCCTCCAACCAACATTCTCATACTGTTTAATCTTTACTGGAAATCAACGTCACACACTATGAACGAGGCCTTGACATTATGAATCCACAGAAAATTGTATCTTTAAGTTGAAATAACTTTAAATACTCTCAACTAAACCCCTAAATCAAAAAAGGAAATACAAGGGCTGGGGATTTAGCTCAGTGATTAGAGTGCTTGCCTTGCAAGCACAAGGCCCTGAGTTCGATCCCCGGCACCACCAAAAAAAAAAAAAAAAAAGGAAATACAATACTATTGTAATTATCCTCAAATTTAATATGTGTAACAGTTACATGTGCAATTTATATCTAATACACCTCCTCAATTAATAAAGCATGGCTTCTGTGGAAACTTCTAATACCCAGGCTAGTTTTCAACCTACTTTGGCTCTG
Source organism: Hystrix cristata (assembly GCA_004026905.1). Classification (NCBI taxonomy): domain Eukaryota; kingdom Metazoa; phylum Chordata; class Mammalia; order Rodentia; family Hystricidae; genus Hystrix; species Hystrix cristata. The sequence continues at coordinate 224,943 of PVJO010000192.1, forward strand.
CTTTGATTGTGGGATTAGTAAATGAATGTAGATTTATACAGAATTTACTCCAGAGAAATGCACCCAAATATAAATTGAATCACCCAGACAACATCTTTATAAAGTTACCCCACCTAAATCACGGTCTTAAACAGCAATGAAAAAAAACTACAGACAGGATCTTTTGATGGAAAATCTTACAGTTTATGTCCAGAGAAAAAAATTGACTTTTTCTGTTAGGTATCTCTATCTTAATATTAAATAATAAAATCAAATTTGGAATAATATTAAAATAATAAATGCTTCTCTTGTTAGTAGTCAACATATATTTAGCTATATAGAATTCATATTTAGCTATATGTTCATTCATTTGGTTGTATGTTCATTTATTTCATTCACAAATGTAATCGTTCATCATACAGATATGTGTTAATTACCATTTTTGTCAGGAATTTTATTAGCATTGGGACACTCACTACTGAAACCACAGTCAAATTCCTGCCCGCATGGAGCCTCTGATAAAAGGGGAAGGGTAGATCCATTGAAGATGATAGGACCCATTCAATAAAATACATGCATTAACTTCAGATAGTGGTAAGTGCTACAAATGATGAAAGTCAAGGTAAGGTGTGAGTGAGGCTTAGATAAAGATTTCATAAAAACAGGAAACAGGTGAGCATTAGGAACCAAAGGAGCCAGGCTTGCAAAGATTGATGATTCCAGGTAAGGGAAACAGAGCAAATAAATTAACTGGACAATTTCCAGGAACAAAATGTCAAGTGGGTGGCTGGAAAGTTGGAGATGAGCAGGGATAAGAAGGATGGATCAGAGGGTATGGTGAGCCACAATATAAAGTCGAAGAGTTATTTTATTCACAGTGTGAGCAAAGGATTTTCAGCGAGAGAGTTTTGTGTCATGGTTTATGTTTTCAAAAAATCGCTTTGACTCCTCTGTAGCAGGCATACTCACTGAATGGGAAGAGAAAGAGCAAACAGAAGACTAGTCAAAAGGTCTCTACAGTAATCAAGGGGTACAGTTAGGATGGTTCTAACAAAATGGGGAGCAGAGGAGAGGACTGCAAGCGAGAAAACAATTTAGAAAATAAAAACTATCAGCAAGGTTAATAGTGACAAAGCTGCAATATGAAACTGTTTCCTGCTTTTGTTCCAAATGGAAACCTCTCACATCTTTATGATTAAATCACTGCCTAGAGTACCTGGGGAAAGAAAATTCCCCAATTAAGCATACATTTTAAAACAATTTTAATTACTTCTGGAAAGGAAAGGCCAAAGGTTAAAAAGAGCAGCCCATGGTACTCAGAACTGATCTGATAATCGCAACCTCACCATCTTCTTCTCCACTGCACATACCCACATACCGTGTTGCAGCATGAGACGAGGATAACTCCGCCACAATGAGAAAATGAAATAAAGCAAGACCACTTCACAGTTTTGTTTAAATCCGAAGAAAAGGTGACTGTATAAGCCACAAAAATACCAAAATCTCCTTTCTTGCTAAATAAATGGCTTCTTTATTCAATTAGAATTGTCCCAGCATCCAATCCAGAATAAACTGGATTACTCGGCTCCTTTCCCACCTCACCCAGTGTCATAGTCCTACAGCAGGACACATAATGCACACCCCAGGGCTTGCCACAGTGCAATGCTCTTGTTCCCTCCCTCCCCTCCCTCCCTCTCTCTCTCTCTCTCTCTCTCTCTCTCTCTCCCCTTCCCTCCCTCCTTCCCTCTGTTTCTCCCTTTTACTCTCTCTGAATGCAAGAAAAACTTCAGTCAACTTTGTTTTACTTCAAGTGTTTTCCTGAGTGTTTGGTTGAAGAGGACTGACATAAAGACTTTGTGATGTTCATACGCAAAGAAAAAAAATTCCTTTCCAAATCCCCTTCTATAGAAAATTGTTCCTCAGTGCTGTGCTCATCAAAATCGATTTTGAGAGTTTTGAAGAGCTGCCAAAATTAAAATAAAATTATCACATGATTTTTTTGCTCTGGAAGTTGCTGTCAGTATTTTCATACTTTGAAATATAAATATGATTGGCTTCTTCATCAATACTACCAATAAATACTAACACAAAATAATGATTGCTCATGAAAGTATAAGGCTATCCCAGAGAATTCGACTAAAAATTTTAAAATCCTATTAATAGTTAAGCAACGATTTTCACCAAGATAATTCATTTTCATGTTTTAATGGTAAAACAAAATGGGGAAAAACTAAACTTGAACTGATAAACGACTTAACTCTACTATTTCACTTTTATATAAGAAAAAAAAGAAGCTAGATTTTTAAATACCATATTCATCAAATACAAAGGTAAACTCCAGGTGGTTTTAAAAGGTTAATTGAAAAGGTAAAGCTAACCAAAGAGTACTGTATGTAGGAGAATATCTCTGTACAATGGAAAAAGACTCCTTTTTAAAACTTCATATATAACTCAAAAGGTAAAAATGTAATAGATTTCAGGATTTTAAATAGCTCTAATTTGAAAAATAAAGGGCTTCTATTTATTGAAGGATACTACGGACAATATTCAAAAGAGAAAGAACCGCGTATATGGAAAAATCAACCAATAACAAATGCTGGAGGGGCTGTGGGGAAAAAGGAACACTCCTCCACTGTTGGTGGGAATGTAGACTGGTCCAGCCACTGTGGAAATCAATATGGAGATTCCTCAAAAAACTACAACTGGAGGTTCCATTTGACCCAGCTATTCCTCTACTGGGGATCTTCCCAGAAGAATTAAAATTGTCATACCACAAGGATGTATGCACCACCATGTTCATAGCGACACAATTTGTAATAGCTAAGTCTTGGAAACAACCTAAATGCCCAACAACCAACGAGTGGCTGAAGAAGATGTGGTTTTTCTACACGATGGAGTACTACACTGCCATAAAAAAGGATAAACTAGAGTCATTCATATATAAATGGATGTTCCTTGAGAACATACTCTTAAGTGAAATAAATCGGACACTCATGAGCACACATCGAATTGTTTCTCTGATATGAGAGT